>PKMM01054288.1:9154-40366 GCA_002933915.1 Eutrema heterophyllum
GGTAATTGAACAGTTGTTATCTTTAATTTGAACGTAAATTTGCAGCTAAAGCTTTGGAGCTATTTTTGCAAAACTTATGCAATCATATCGTGACAGAGTTATTTTTATATGTTTCCACAAACTTATAATTTCAACTGTTGCAGCAGACTAATTTGATATGTTGCAGCCGACTTATTTTGAAGATGATTAATTTGTAGGAAAAAATAAATAAACTTTATACTAAGAAATATGATCTTAAAAGAAAATAAAATTTTCACCTGTAATAAGTAGAAGAACAAAGTTCAAATATTTTCTTTGGTCAATTCCTTCGATCCAATTTTATTCCTCTCATCATCCAACTCCTTCCACAAGATTATCAGTAACCTCGGATCCTGTCCATCAGTTGCAATTCTAATGCTCGCAACGGGTGGCACATTCTCTTTTCTGTTGGTAGAATGGATTTACCAAAGATCAATAGGTCAGGAAATCTCATACAAACAAAAAAAGAAGTTAATGTAGATCATGAAGGATCACATGGACAACAAAAAATCCCAATTACTTACCTTAGCATTAATAGAATGTCACATTAATATTGTAGAGTGCACAAAAATTTCGGCCATTCATTGCGTCTTTTTAGCCTATCAAAAAGAACTGCATATGTTGGCCTTGTTGGATCAATTTTTTAATAAGCCTATGGGTTTGTTAAATTGAAAAAAAGGTGAATGAAAAATGGGGTTTTGGGTTTGTGAGATTCTTTACTTGGGCCCGAATCTCTCTAAGCTTGGCGAGCAAGTTGATTTTGGCGAGAAAGTTGATTTTGGCGAGCAAGTCGAGCTTGGCGAGCTAGTCGAGATTGCTGAGCAAGTATTGGCCTCCTCTCTCTGCTATATAAACAAGTATCTCCTCTCATTCATTCTTCACCTCTCAAAAAGCATTTCAACTCTCTCTCTCATTTCTTCTCTTCTTCTTCTAAAGTAAGTCTTTTATTCGAGAGTATCGTAGTATTAAGTTCGACAGATCCGTTATCGGTGTTTGCGATAACGGATTCAATGGTTGTATCATGGGACTTATGAATCTTCTTTATACCGTCGCACTACGGACGATTCTTTGAGTTAAGGAAAAAGAGTTATCTCGCCTCCATTGTTTCGTCTTTGTTACATCGTTTTATATCCTATGTTTCCTTAACGTTTATTTATTACTTTCGTGATTAAATCGCTTTCTCTTTTATATGCGAATTTTTGGTCCTACAATCTTAACTCAAAGAAATCCGTTTCTGTTTTATAAACATCAAACGGATTTTAATCACGAGTAAATAAACGTTTAAAACGATGTTCTACCGCTTATGATACTCAAACGTTATTAAACGCTAACATAGCGACTCTTAAACGTGTAGTAGAAGCGGTTTTATCTAAACGCTTTGTTTAAAAGCGATTTTACAACTGTTATTAATTGCGATTAATAAACGGTGTTGGGGTTTGCGAACGTTCTATAAACGTTTCGGGAATCGTCAATTAACAAATCGTGTTTTCCAAAACGATTATCAAACGTGTTTTCCTGAAACGCTTTGACGAACGTTGTGCGGAGGTTCGAATCAGAACGCTATGAGGAGGTTCGATTCAGAACGCGCTTTTAGCGGTTCTAATTAGTTCGATAGCGGTTTCCTAAATTCCAATTTAATTCTGTATCGAAACTCTTGTGATTTAATTATTTTTCCAATTAAATCATTATTGACTAGAGGTTGTGTTTGTTTTTTCTTCACAGAATGACAAGCAATATCGAGAACAACACCAAAAAGATTCTCTGTGCAAAGGCTTGATTCTAAGTCGCCTGATAGACCCGTTGTACGCGGTTTACAGTACGGTCAACACTTCATGGGTTGCCTTAGAGAGAAGTATAAGTCTAAAAACGCATGCTATAAGAAATTCGCAAATGCAAAATTTCTAGACTTTGAAATGGTAGATTCAAAACCCATCATGGAACAAGTGGAAGCGTTGCAATTGCTAACGCATGAGATAGCTGATGAAGGCATGTTTATCAGTGATAGTTTCACAATGAATTGCTTTATTGAGAAGCTTCCCCCCAAGTTGGGTGGACTTCAAAAACTATCTTAAGCACAAGCGGAATGCAAGTTCCTTTGAAGACTTGATAGTCAGGCTGCGGATCGATTCTCGAAACCGCAAGGCAGATGGTGTTCAGTGTGAGCACACTGCTAATGTTGTTGTTCACAAGGACAAGGGGAGAAGGAAACATTCCTGAAGCCTCTATTAGCTTTATGAAGTGAAAGGGCGCAATGAAGTTCTTGGGAAAGTGTCACATGCGTGACAAGGTTGGTCATAAAGCTAGCGCAAGTCGTAGCAAGATTGACAACCGCAAAGACTAAGGGAAAGCTCTGGCCAACCTGACTCAAGATGACATGTGCGTTATGGTCACAGAGGTCAACACGGTTGAGGACAACCCGAAGGATTGGTGGTATGACACAGGTGCCACCACTCACACATGCATGGATGGAGGCATGTTTAGCATTTATCAAAAATGCAAGAGTGAGGAGCGGTTGTTAATGGGTAACACCGGCTCGTCCAAGATTGAAGGTCGTGGCGAAGTAAAGCTCAAGATGACCTCGGGACATGAGATAACTCTAAAAAATGTCAAACATCACTACAAGAAAACAGGGAATTAGCGACTGACATTTGCGACTAAAAAGGTGGTCGCAAAAATGGCGACTAGGTTGCGACTACATGGCGACGGAAGATTTCCATGAGTTAGTCTTCATAAATCTAAGCATAGGGATTAATCCTTTGGGAAAAGGTTAATCTAATCTTTGGTTTGAGTTCTAGAATGATTCGTAATGCATTCCCTGTTTAAGATACTTTAAATGTTATTCATGTCTCCTGCGAATTTGCCCTGGACCTATCATTTTTCCTTATTGAATTTACATCGTNAACCCGAAGGATTGGTGGTATGACACATGTGCCACCGCTCACACATGCATGGATGGAGGCATGTTTAGCATTTATCAAAAATGCAAGAGTGAGGAGCGGTTGTTAATGGGTAACACCGGCTCGTCCAAGATTGAAGGTCGTGGCGAAGTAAAGCTCAAGATGACCTCGGGACATGAGATAACTCTAAAAAATGTCAAACATCACTACAAGAAAACAGGGAATTAGCGACTGACATTTGCGACTAAAAAGGTGGTCGCAAAAATGGCGACTAGGTTGCGACTACATGGCGACGGAAGATTTCCATGAGTTAGTCTTCATAAATCTAAGCATAGGGATTAATCCTTTGGGAAAAGGTTAATCTAATCTTTGGTTTGAGTTCTAGAATGATTCGTAATGCATTCCCTGTTTAAGATACTTTAAATGTTATTCATGTCTCCTGCGAATTTGCCCTGGACCTATCATTTTTCCTTATTGAATTTACATCGTTTAATTTGTCATTCTTAGTTTTAGAAGATACAATACCACAAACAATTGTCATTAGTCTTAGCTTTACTTTCTTTCTGCATTCTCGTAGTGTTTCATTTGGTCTATGTGGATTCGATCCCTACATTACTACTTCGTTAGCTGTGCTCTTGCAGTAGCTACTTTTAGGGTTAAACTCTGAGTGTATCAAGTTTTGGCGCCGTTGCCGGGGATACCGATTCCCAGGAGACCTTCCTGTTTCAGGGCACCTGCCACTGCAGATGATCGTGATGATACACCAGCTGCTGGCATGCACGACTTTGAGCTTGAGCCTGACGTTGCTAGACGCAGGTCTGATGTTACTGGATCCAGAGGTTTACATCCATCCAATGCAAGACTTCCCAGGAGGAGGCGCACGCTAGGACATGATGCGAGCGGCAGTTCGGAGGACCACTAATTCACCAGTAACATTCTCTATCGCTAGCTTTTATTTTCTTTTCTCTCTCTTTTATTGAGTCTGTTTATACCTTCCTCTTAATTTATTTTCACACCGAGACGGTGTGAAGTAAGTCTGGGGGAGGGTACTTGTCGTTTACTAATGATGTCTTCTTCTTTTGTTTTCTTTTGAGTCATTTTTATGTTTTCTTTGAGTCAGTTTGTTTTATTGAGTCAAAACTTGTTGGAGATGATGATCACGATCTTTGAATTCTTATGTTATTTTTCATCTAAAGTGACCATTGTTGCAAAGCTAGTTTCAGATGAGACTAATGAAAAATCTAAAGGATGACCAGTTGATCAGAGGCATCCAAGTTTCCCGAAAAATTCAAAAAGCTTGAGCTAGTTTCTGAGCTCTTCCTTTTACCTCACCGTTGTGATTGGTGTCTTCAGAGCTTGACTCCTCATTTGTATCTGACAAAGACAACTTGTGTGAAAGTATGGTACTCCTCTCCCTTGTTTAAAATAAATCAGAAAATATGAAATGATTTTCTTTTGAGTAAAGGGCTAGGAAAATTTCCATCGATCCCACTAATTTACTTCAAAAGAAATGATCACACAAAGGTTGGAAGCGAGGTTAGGAAAATTTCCAAAAATACCATTATTCGCTTACACCTTTGAACAAAATAAAAAAGAGAAAATGAGAAAATAATAAGTCTGGGGTAGAGAAAGAGTATCAAATGTTGTGTAGTTGTCTTGTCAAGGTATTGAAAGGGAAATAGTCTAGAAGGTTCTTAGCACTATAACCTTCCGGTGAGACCCATCGATGATAGCTATTGAATTATTTTGTGAGACTATGTGTTCAATCTGGGAAGCTGCAATGCTTGCAGAGAAGTACATGGTGGTTCGATTTGGAACTGGTTCGGCAACATGTGGATTACTAAGTTGGATGGTCATTGCAAAATTCTAAAGGAAATGTGAGTCTCTGTGTTTTTCAAACCTCTTTTCCATGTTTTGGTTTTCTGTTTGCTTGAGGGCAAGCAAAAAGCTAAGTCTGGGGGAGTTACTGCTTCACTGCTCAACAGAAATATGCTCCTTCCCTGTTTTTACTAAGTCGTACAAAAAATATTTATGGAAGCCCAAAAATCTTTGTTGGCCATTTTTGGGATATTGCTAATTCTCACAGTCATAAATACTATTTGATTTACACCTAAGAAACCAGATCAAAGTTGTAACATCCTTATCCCGGGCCTCCGAGGAAACTGGGGAACTCGGGCATGTTAAGTTGGCGGACTAACCCTTTTCGGTTAATCGCCCGGTTTGGACCCTTGGTGAGCACACATGATCGTCAAAAAAACGCTCAGATCACACAACAATATAACACTTAACCGATCCTCGATAACTTGTAAAGGACAAAGGGAAGAGGAGGGGTGAGTAATGGGGATTACTTAGTGAGGATGGGTCTGGTGGAGACTCACGAACACTTCCAGACAAATACCAAGTTACTATTGATGAAAGTCTACTCTTAAAACAAGAACATGGAAATAGGATCCACGCAATGTCAATTGATCCACGATGTATCGCAATGAGCCCATTGCTCCACCATAACTCCGCAAATGGTAACAATGAGCCAATTGCTCCACGATAATAAACAGTGTGGTAGCCTGCCCCATCTTCCCGAAGGAATAAGAGATCCCGACTTGCCACCTTCAACCTCGCTTCTTACATACTTTAGAAAGATGCGTATTGGCTGATCTCAATAACAACGAGGGCTCGCTAAAACCCACACGGCGGTAAGAACTGATGATCCCTATAGGCATCCCAAAAACAATAAAACAAGATTTGTGTGAAAGTGAAGGGCAATGAATCCTCACCTTGGCATAGGAGGAGGCGATGGAAGAGAGGAGAAGGAGGGAGAAGGAGTCTCGCCAGAACTCGAGGAAGAGATTGACGACGGAGATGGCGGTGGCGTGGTCATCATGGCGAGGAGAGATAGGAGAGAGAGATCGCACGGAGGAGAGAGAGACGATGTGAAAGAGGGAGAGGATAAAGTTTGTGTTTAGGGTTTTTGAAAAGAAACTAATGAGAGATTTAGCTTGGTATTTATAGAGAGATTGTTTCCAGAAAATAAAAAGGAAAAAAGAAAAGAAAAGGAAGATTTGTGTTTATCGAAAAAGGAAAAGAAATATTTTAGTTGCAAAAGGAATAAAAATGAAACCTCTGCTGGAATATTTTGGAAGGATCTATAAATCAACTCAAATCGGGATTAAAAAAACGGAAACATACCGGACCGAAGGTCGGGATGTTACAATCTCCCCTCCTTGCAGAGGATTCGTCCTTGAATCCTAGGGAAGAAGACTGTGGAAAGAAATGAAAAGCTTAAAGTCGAAAGAGAAGGAAAATTCTGAACACCGGAAACGGGTTGAATGCCAAAGCTGGAAACACCAATGTCGGAAATGTTGAGGTTGAACACCACAGTCAAGTCGCTAGGTTGGATGTAGGTTAAGGTTAGGAACGTAGAGTGGAGGTAGACAGAAACGTGGAAGAGATAGAGTTTAAGGAGCGTTGCCAAAAACAAGTTTAAGTTAAAAACCAAAGGTCTTTTTATTAATGTAAAAGAAGGAGTAGAACATTGTGTGAAAAATAAGCTAAAAATAAACTTTAAGTAAAAATCCTAATACTAAATGAATTGAAAACTTTTAAGTCCTACTCCTATGAAAACAATTATCATAATCATCCTCTGAAGCTTCTGATGGGTCGTCTTCCACTATGAGACGTCGATAACCTCTCGGCTGAGCTCAGTCTCCGCTAGGCGAGCATTCCGTAGGACGATGTTCACGCGATCTCCACGGTGTAGTCCCATCTCGGTAAGCCTCAATCGAACATCAGGTCGGAGTCAACGGAAAATGATCATCGCCACTTCTTCAGCGGTTTGGTTAGGCCCAAAGTGTTCCATAGTCCGCACGAATTCCTTATAGTATTCTTGCAGCGTCTGGTCCCTTTGCTTCGCCCAGCCTAGCCCCTAGCTAAAGCCGGTTGAAGTCACGTCTGGCTTTTTAGAACCCAACAAACTTCGCTAACACTTGTAGGACCTTCCCTCTTCAACCATTGGCTGTGTAGAACGGGTCAGAACCCACTCAGACACACAAGATGGTCGCTTTGGGACGATGGAAAGTTTACTCGAGGGTGGCGTCACCTTTGGGGATGGTGAGTCCAGAAATATCACGCTGATCTGTCTAGGACCACTCCCGGCTGGCCATTCTCTTTTAACCATTTGTACCTCGTCACAAATCCAAGGGGAGGACATAATCTTGACCGTAGAGGGACAATTGACTCTTTTACGAGCAGTCTCCCGCGTCAAGGGCTTCGGTTTCCAACTACATAAAAGAAAAAAGATAAGAAGAACTACCAGATCATACGGTTATATATTGTTGTTGTGTTGGGTTTAAAAACGTTTTAAAAAGGTTTTAAGAAAAAAATTTCACAAACACGACAGATTCGCGGGCGCGATCCTCCAGGTCAGAACTGGAGTGATCTAATCATGGGCTCTGATACCAAGTTGTAACATCCCTATCCCGAGCCTCTGAGGAAACAAGGGAACGCGGGCATGTTAGGTTGGCGGACTAACTCCTTTCGGTTAATCGCCCGGTTTGGACCCTTGGTGTGCACACAAGATCGCCAGGAAAACACCCATGTCACACAACAATATAAGACTTAACCGATCCTCGCTAACTTGTAATGGACAAAGGGAAGAGGAAGGGTGAGTAGTGGGGATTACTCTGTGAGGATGAGCCTGGTGGAGACTCACGAACACTTCTAGACAAATACCGAGTTACTATTGATGAAAGTCTACTCTTAAAACAAGCACAGAGAAATAGGATCCACGCAATGTCAATTGATCCACGGTGTATCGCAACGAGCCCATTGCTCCACCATAATTCCGCGAACGGTAACAACGAGCCAATTGCTCCACAATAATAAACAGTGTGGTAGCCTGCCCCATCTTCCCGAAGGAATAAGAGATCCCGACTTGCCACCTTCAACCCCGCCTCTTACATACTTTAAAGAGATGCGTGTTGGCTAATCTCAATAACAACGAGGGCTTGCCAAAACCTGCACGGCGGTGAGAACTGATGACCCATATAGGCATCCCTCAGCCCTGATAGTTGACTTTTTACGGTCCGCACAATTACCCACTGTGCACAATGCCTCAATCTAATGGCATGTCATTGCAGCACTTTGGGATCGAATCCACAAGGAAATAAGAACGGCGCACTAAGAATACAAGACGCTATCTAATCTAAGCGATAATTGGGGTTGGGTTTTTATCGAACAAGTGAAACATACAGAAATTTAATAAATGACAGGACACAATTTCAATTCCAATAAACGAGAAGCAAAGTAATCAAGAGAATGTTTAATATCGATTTAAACAAACGAATTCTCGGGTAAAGTTAACGACTCGGGTGATCCTTTAATCTATTCAAGATGCTCAAACATTCGACTAAATACCTCCCTAGGCCTTAGAACACACTAAAGATTAATCAACGTCCATGGTATTAACCCCTTTCTTAGTCATAAACCTTCATAAACGTCCGTTCGCGATTCTATGACTAACAAGCAATGAACACAAGTCTAAATAGCCACAATTAACCTTAGACTACAACTTCCGTTGGCTAAGATATGAAAAGCACTCATTAAATTCGTTCAAGACTTTCATCAAACACCTTCCGGGTGATGAAATTCCCTAGGTTCTAGATCAACTAGATCAAGGTCAATCTAGCATTAAGAACACTTAATGAACAAGGATTTCAAGTAATCTAACTCCTAAATATCAAGAACAAACCTAGAATCACCATAATCTACTTCACCCAAGAATCCTAAAAAACTACTCACACATAGCTAAATCACAAATATAAACCGTACAAATGAAAGCCATAAGCAAAATAAGAAGAAAAGTAGAAGAGGATTCAAGAAAACTTCACTAGATCTTCTTAGGATTACAAATCTTCAAATCAAGAACAAGGTTTTCTCTCTAGAGTTTTTGTTAAAAGTGATAAAAGGTTCTTAGATCTGGTCCCAAGACCAATAATTATACAGCTTTGGGCGTCCAAAGTCACCAAAAGTTAGGTAAAGTAGAGAAAAAGACGTTTTTACACTGTTTCAGGAGACTAGTTTTCGGTTTGATACGTCTTCACTACATCCGCCATAACTCTCGAACCACTGCTCCGAATGACTTGAAACCACCTCCATTGGAAATCTGACTCAAATATCTACAACTTTTATGAAGACCGCGGAAGCTAAATACGAATGGAAACCATTATTCTGAGTCGATCTTTAGAGCACTTCGGGTGGTTTCATCCCAGAAAATGGTCAAAAGTAGGGGATCGATCGATCCAGAGGATCGATCCCCCAAAAACATGAGATCGATCGATCTGGCATTGTAGGTCGGTCTGGGAAATCTTCGAAGTTTGGGATCGATCGATCCAAGTTTGTGGATCGATCGATCTGGCTTGTTTCTCCACTCGCTCCTTTTGCTCGTCAGACTGGACCGTCGTCACGCAAATCGGCATAACATTTGATCGCACCGTTGGAATGGCCTCCAAAAACTTCCAAATGAAAGCTAATCCATTGATCTAGCTTGTGTTAAAATATGAGCGCAATCCATCGGTGTAAAGTTCTTCATCCAATGCCAAACTTCTGACGTCTCAACCTGATCATGCATATCTGTTTTCCGCAATGACATTTTTTTGATGGCTATCCTCACTCCTCCAACTCCTATGACTCCAAGAACACCTGAAAATGGCTCAAGAAAGCCAAAAAGAATGCAAAGACAACCTAGGACATCTAAAATGCATCGAGACTCAAGTTGGACCTAAATGCATGAAAATATCCCAAAACCATACAAATTGGAACTAAAAACCTATGAAACTAAACCTTAAAAACATGCAAAATATACACTTATCAAGCCCCAACAAACAATATCCGCACCATAGGGACTACCTATGGTGGGTACCTAACCATTCTAAGGGATAACTCAACCAAGTTGTAACAAAGGGTTCTCAACAACATCAACCAATTCAACAGGTTATTAGGGTTCATTAATCATTAGTCCATATTCAACAATACTTGTGAAACAAGCAACAACAATCATCCATCACCAAACCCTAGAAACAGATCTAATAATAATAATATATATAGGGTGTGTTATAAGCACTATAGTCAGATTTGCAATCAACAGAGAACACTAAACAAATCAAGTAGCTTGCTTAGTGAAAAGCTATGGTTTAAAAGAAGACTTGATCAAAAACAATAAGACAATATTTGTGTAAAAGTGAAGGACAACGAGTCCTCACCTTGGCGTAGGAGGAGGCGATGGAAGAGAGGAGAATGAGGGAGGAGGAGTCTCGCCAGAAGTCGAGGATAAGCTTGACGACGTAGATGGCGGTGGCGTGGTCATCACGGCGAGGAGAGAGAGAGACGGCGTGAGAGAGGGAGAGGAGAGAGTTTGTATTTAGGGTTTTGGAAAAGAAACTAATGAGTGATTTAGCTTGGTATATAGAGAGATTGTTTTCAGAAAAGAAAATGGAAAAAGAAAAGAAAAAAAGATTTGTGTTTATCCAAAAAGGAAAAGAAATATTTTTGTTGCAAAAAGAATAAAAAAGAAATATGTGCTAGAATATTCCAGAATGATCTAGAAATCAACTCAAACCAAGATTAAGAAAACAGAAACATACCGGACCGAAGGTCGGGATGTTACAAAAATTATACCAACTTATAATCTAAATCCTGCAACTACAGCCAACCTACTAATAACCTAATTTCTACAATACATCCAACTCAAAATTCACATTCCCAAACTTTAGTAATTACATAATTATAGTGATTTGTGGGCAAAAAAAGATGAGTAACACTACTATCTAACAATTTATAATATGAAATTAAGTAATTAATAATGGATAATTCAAAATTAAATAAGTAGGAAAGAGAAATAAAAAAACCCATTTATACCCTTTTAATCTCAAATAATTACATACAATACCATATTCACCAACTGCCGTTGACACTGTTCATCCAAAGTCAACAACACTATTCATCATAGAATGTAATATTCGATAGTTGTTTTGTTAACACGCTAACAAAAATATCTGGTACTTGTTAACGTGCTAACAATAATATGTGATACTTGTAACGTGTTAACAGAGTATGTTAACGTATTAACAATAATATATGATACTTGTAACATGCTAACAATAATATCTGATACTTGTTATTATTGTTAGCACGCTAACAAGTATTGGATAGCACGTTAACAAGTACCATATATTATTGTTAAGACATTAATAATTATCAGATATTTTTTATTAGCACGTTAACAAGTATCACATATTATTGTTATCACGCTAACATACTATGTTAGCACGTTACAATATCATATATTATTGTTAACACGCTAACAAGTATCAGATGGGACGTTAACAAGTATCATTTATTATTGTTAGCACGCTAACAAGTGCCGGATATTATGTTTTCTGATGATGAATAGTGTTTGCGACTTTGAATGAACAGTGTCAGTGATTGATAAACAGTGTCGTTAGTGATAATACAGTTACATGGTAATAGCATTAGAAGTAATAAAGAAAGAAGATAAGGTTATTTTGGTCTGACTAAACTAATTTCAAATTATCTATTATTATATAACTAATTATTTGATTATCCATTCTTTTTTTCCAACAAAATAATCTCATTGATATCAAAACGAGATTACAAAGTCATTACAGAAACTTCGAAAACAAATTATTACATAAGCAGATATATGCGCCATATATTGAAGACGATATAAACTAAGAAGTGAATTTGACGATGCTTTTTTGAAGTTTTACTCACTAACAGATTCTTTAATCTGCTATTTTCCTCCTCTGTAATCGATCTTCTGATGCGAAAGTTGTATGTGGCTATCTTTTCCTTATAGAAACTTCAATTTGCACATCGCATTACAAAACCCAATGTTTTCGTTGATAGTTCTGAACAATCAACAATCTGATACCAATCATTCTGTACCAGTGTCATTCTAAAAAACAGTGACTTTAGTTTTCTCTTGATATGATCACAAATGAACATTAATCCTCCATCATGTGGTTGACCCTCTTCGTTAACTCCATAGCCACCAATTTCTGGATCGAAAATCCAAATTACATACCCTAACCATCCATAAGGTATGGGATAATGAAATTCGCTGAGAAAGTTGCTTCAATCTTGAACCAAATCCAACAATTTGGTTTAAAAAATAAATCCAAACGATCTCAGAAACATAACGCCGGTAGCACCACCGTGATGAGCACCGGAAGGAGGCTCCAAAGAGGAGAGGAAGGGTGATTGCTATGTACCAACATGATAACACAAAGAAGAAAGAGGGAAACGAGAACCGTTGGATATGTGGCGTCTCACGTCTTTTCATTGCCACACCAATCTTTTCTGTGATGGAAATCTCCACAACGAAATTGGTGTAACAGAAGACGGAGATCACGGTAGAGACAACACCGGAAACAAAGTAGGCCAGACCATCGGCACGTTCGACATAAGTCTGTGCTCCGAGATAAAGCGATTCTCTCTGGTGACATCTTCGTTGATATGATGCTCCGATGGCCACCATCCTTCTGATGATGGTTCCAGTAGATTGCTTCAGTCTTTTTTTTTTTTTTTTTTTTTGGTTCCTTTGTCGGAGAAAGGTTTTCGAAAAGGGATCTAAATTTCTAGATCTGGTTTTTGGGTTCGTTCTTCTTCTTCCTTTTTCAGTTGTCTAGAGTTTCGGTGGAAGCACAGATCTTCATGCTCGGTGAGCTATGGCGGATTGGGGATATTGAGAGAGGCTTGTGATGGTCAGAAGTTAGAGAAGCGGTTCGTTTTTGCTTTTCTTCCCTTCTGGCTAGTTAAGCTTCGATCAAGAAAAAAAAAAATTAATTAAAATGTTTCGATCCTGTCTTCACCGTGAGTTGAGTTTGTGCTGGGTTACAGTTCTTTGTTGTTAGGTCCTTGGTGAGTCTTAGCTTAGTAAATAGGTGTGTATTTGTCGGTGGAGCTCTTTGTTTGTTTTTGGGTTATTTAGGGTCTTGGCTTCGCTCTCTTTAACCTCGGAGATGTGCCGGTTCTGTCGTGGTGTCGGGAATAGGTTAGTATCCGATTATCCTCTCTTTTTGTTCGTTGAATCTATAAAGTGATTGTCTTTCCGCCCCCTTTTAGTTTAGATGAATAATCAGTTTTCTTCTGCGGTCTTTTCCTTGATCTGTTCTTGTAAGGCTGACTTCTTGCTAACTGCGGTGGCTTGTGGGAATTGATTCAAAGTCCTAGATCTAGACTATAGTGGAAGAAGATTAGGTGTGTAGGATTTAGGTTCTCGTCCTTGGCTTCTTTTGATCGGGTTAATCGTTTTAGTTGGGCTTTTTCTTCGCAGTGGCCTCTATCCTCGGTTCTCCTCCGTCTGCGGTTGTAGATCCTCTCGGCAGCGACTTTTGAATTATGTAGTTTCGTGTCTATGGTGCTCTTCCGACTTTATGGTGGTTTCGAGAATTTTACTTTCGACCTTAGTATCCTATTTTTTGTTTCCCGTGTATCGGGCTTATTTTATGCTTCTCGTATTTCGGGCTTTGTGTTGTTGTTTTTAATTTTCTGTGTATCGGGCTTAGTACCAGGCTTTGGACTCCGGGAGTTGTCTTTAAACTCGTCGGTTTTGGACTCCGGAAGAGTTTAGTCTTTTGCTGGTTTTATGTATATCGAGGTTAATCCTTTCAATAAAAAAAGCTTTTAGAGAAAAAAAAAAAAAAAAAGAACAAAAAAACATGGAAATTTTAAAGTCAATCGACGGCTGAGATTGCCAAGCGGAAGCAGCCAAAAGCGAGAGATCCTTCCAGCCAAGCCGGATGGTTTGGATTTTAGAAACTCTGTCAAATTTAACCAAATAAAACTATGGTTTGGTTCAGTTTGGTGTTTAAATTTTGTTGTCGAATTGAACCGACCTTTCCAATTATTTTTTTGTTTAAATTCAGAGAAATTCCTGTCAATTCAGTTAGTTAAAGTCTTTGGTTCGAAATTGTAAATATAATATTTTCGTGAAGTATATGTTGGTTTGAAAAAAAATACAGAAAATCGTGGTTTGAAGGTGTGAAACTGAACCGAACTATAAACCAAAATTATTTTGACGGGCTGCCAATCGATTAAACCCAAGTAACCGAACCAAAACCGACTTGACCAAACCTTCGTTCGGAAACTTCGGTTCGATTAAAAACCGCATGCCTAATTGTCAGATCGAATCAAAATCAAGTTGATGTTATCAACAAAATCTCCACAACCAGAGATCGATGATGGAAGTTGGTGTAACCGGCGGCGTTGAATCAAGTCATTCGGACATGTGGTGCGGAAGATATGCCCTATTTACCGAAGCTATATCCGACTGGCCGCGAAGATGTCGAACAATACCGACCAGCATTGGGTCGGTACCATGGGTCGGTATTGCTCCAGAGACTTATACCAATCAGAAGCCCTTCTCAACACCGACCCAGATCAGCTCGGCATGAAGGATAAGCGGTTCAAGAGATATCGCGATTTTACCGAAGGTGTATCTGTCTGGCCGCGAGACCAACGCCGACCAGCATTGGATCGACACAAGATATGCCCAAATTTAATATGCTCAAATTAATACCCTAAAAAGTACTAAAGCAGTGTTGCAGTATAGTTAGGGGTCGAACAGAAGAACTCCAGAAATCACGCAATAGATTATGCAGATAAGAATTAAGCTAAACCAAGAAGATGTAATTAAAAGCAGATGCGTAAATTAGACAAGTTGTAATCGATGGGAAGGAAGATAGGCTCAGGGTATTTCTCAGGGAATTCAATGAATGTAAGTAAACTAACTAACAGGATTCAGATTTAGTGCGGTTCTTGAACTCAAATCGCTAAAGTATAGCTAACCAAGTCTCGTTGCGAAAACTATCTAAGCCTAAATCCTAGAATTCCAAATCTCTTTGCAAATCCTAAAGTTTTAAACCAGCTTTTAGTTCGGGTTTGATCTGTTCACAAAACAACTAAACAAAATCTCTTTGTGAATGGCTGTTTTGCTCGCTCTAGGTTCTGTCAGGTAATCAATCGCACTCTCGTGCCTAACCAATTATCCTAAGATCTAAGTTCCAGGTGATCAGTCTAGAATTAGCTTTGATAGCAACCTAAAGCGAAGAACTAATTCAGATGGTGAATCCTAACTATTCAATTAACCTAACATTCAGAGAAAACCCTTATGAGAACCCTGAACCTAACAAGAGAACTACTCAGACATGATAATTGAGACAATAAACATGACTGAAATAATACTCAGATAAACAATAAAAAGGAGAGTAACAAGAGGGTTCGAAATCTTCTCTCGGACGAACAGAGTCTTAGACTTGTCTCCCTCAGAAAGCTCTCTCTCAAAACTCAGAATCAAAATCAAGTGTAAACTCAATGTTCTTGCCAAAGTGGCTAAAAACCTAACTTAAAACTCATAAAACACGTTTTGGGCTAAATTGTAAATAATAAAGACTTCTGGGCAATTTTGCAATTCTTCAACTCTTCATTAAAGTTGCGCTTCGTGTTCTGCTGCAGTGAGTATCGATCGATACTCGGCAGTGTCGATCGATACTGAGACTCTGAATCGGGTACTCAGCTACACGAGCTTCTGTTTTGCTCCAAAATGCTCCAAAAAGCTCTAATATCTCCAATTATGTTCCAAACGTGCTAAAACCTGTAAAAGACTCTAAAACACTACAAAATAGTAGAAAAACTCTATAAAACGGACCTATATTATGGCTTAAAAGGGGTAAAAACCATGATATATCAACTCCTCCAGACTTAGCCTTTGCTTGCCCTCAAGCAAATAAAGGACTAAACCAGAAAAAGAGGTTTGAAAACGCGGAGACTCACCTGTTCTTGAAACATTGCAATGACTCTTTTCCCAAGCACCCAAAAGTCACCTAACCAGATCCAAATCTAACCACCATGTACTTCTCCGTAGACATTCTCAGCTTCCCCAGACTACACAAATTATCTCACAGCATCGTTCAATTAAACCCTTCATCGCCAGTTTCATCGCTGTGATTAACATCAAGAACCTTCTAGATTCTTTCCCATACAATATCATGACAAGGAACCACCCAAATTTCACACTTTTTGTATCACTTTCTCTCCCCCAGACTTATTTCTTATTTCGTTCTCTCTTTTTTTCTTTCTTCCTTTTTTTTTTTAGATTTGCATATACACATCAAGGTATGAGACGCGAGTAATGATGGTGTTTGCCACCGAATCCCCGATTCTTCCCTCTCAATGTATCAAAGGGTGTAGGCGAATAATGGCATCATAGGAAAATCCTAGCCTCGCTTCCAACCTTTGTGTGATCATTCCTCACCAAGTAGAATAATGGGATTGCTGGAAATTTTCCTACCCCTCTACTTAGAAGAAAATCATTTAATCTTTTATGCTCTTTTTATTAACTTGTAACAGGGGAGAGAGATACTATCACTTTCAAACACATGGGTTCCTTTGTCAGATATGAATGAGGAATCAAGCTCTGTGAATACTAACCACATCGATGAAGTGCAAAAATTTTGGCTCGGGCTTTAAGAGAACTCTGCTGGAAACATGTGTGTCTTCTAGTTAACTGGTCAGCCTTTGGATTTTTCATTAGTCGATCTGTAGCTGATTCTGTAATAGTGGTCACTTAGAAGCAAAGTCAGAACAAAAGGGTCAAGAACACGATCATAATCTCCAACAAAATTTTGACTCAATAAAACAAATTTGACACAAAAACAACTGACTCTAAGAAAAACAAACACAATGTCAGCGACTACCTCCCCTAGACTTAAACAACACTGTCCCTAGTGTTATCAAGCCTGAGGTCGGTGATAGAAATCAAATGAACCAAGTGGAATGTGAAAATCGAAGAGGTTACCCAAGATGGAGATGAGTGTCGACCGACACCGAACTGGTATCGATCGATACCAGTAGGTGGTCGACAGAAATCCTATTTTCAGCGATAATGGTGCCCAAAAAGTGTGTCAAACGATCAAAGTGTGGTATGGTAAGCACTATTAGATCACTCAAACACAAGTCAAAAGCAACAAAAATCATCAGAGCATAGGTTCCACAAAGTACAATATGATAAGATGCTGACATAAGACGCAAACCAACAAAAGTCCAAATGAAAAGAAACAGAAAAGGGAAAAAAAAAACAAACGTGAAACCAGATAAACGGAGAACTAATCCTCCTCAGTGGCGTCGGAGTCATCGCCAGCAGTGCTAGATGGTCCAGCAGCAGGTGGTGAAATAGGGTGCTGAGACGCCATGTAGCTGCATCGAGATATAGCGCTCCAAATGGTCTGAAGACTCTCAACAATGTAGCGCTGGAACGGATCCATCTCCATCTCAGGTGGTGGAGGAAGAGTAGGTGTAGGAGCAGGTACGTGGCGCGCGCGTGATCGACCCCCTGCAGGGCCAGAAGCAGGCGGACGGGCTCTAGTGGTGGAGCCTCGACGCCTAGTGGTAGGTGCAGGCTCCATGTCCTCAGCAGCAGGAGCAAAGAATAGCTGGTCGGGGTTGTCACCAATTGTGCACACAATGTACTCGATCGGTCGCTCACTAGATGGGTTAGAGCTAGAGGCCTCAGCAGCTCTTGGTCTCTTCTTTGGTGCCATCTGCATCATCAACAAACACAAGACAAAGCATAAATCAAACATCTCTCACAAACAAAGCAAAATCGGCTAAGGCAGATGATGAGCATCGACCGATACCAGGTGGTATCGATCGATACTCAGACAAGTATCGAGCAGACACGAAGAACACAAATCCAAAATTCCAAAATTTGCAAACCAAGGGTAATGAAGCGTAAGGCAGGGTTCGACTAGGCCTAGAACACAATAATCAAGTGATAGTCATCCAACAACACGAGTTCTAAGAGCCTAAAAGTCGAAAATCTAAACTTGGTGCATGGAATCAAAAGTTGGAAATTCGTGTTACATACCTAGCAGATCGTAAGAACGAATGAGAGAAAGAGATTGAGCACGAAAAACCGCACGAAATAGACACAAAAATCACTCAAAAGCGTTGAGAAACGAAGATTTTGTGAAATTTGGTGAGAGAGAGACTCGTGTCGGTCGATAGAGGTGTTGTGAGAAGAAGGAAAACCCGTAGGGTTTATAAGGAAACTTACCTGGGCCGTGGGTATCGACCGATACTAGATAGTGTCGATCGATACTCGTAGCAAGTCGGTGCATTTAGGCGCATGGAGGGTGTCCATTGACATTGAACTCCTCGCCAGAGGGGTTAGTCAGGACAAGTGCACCATGTGGTCTAACCTCCTTGACAGTAAAAGGACCTGACCAACGAGAATGCAATTTACCAGGAAACAAATGCAAACGAGAGTTATACAGAAGTACTTGATCATTGAGTTCGAAAATGCGGTGAAGGATTTTCCTGCCAAATTTGATATGCTCAAATTAATACCCTAAAAAGTACTTGATAGTAGGTTTTTTTCCGTGTATCAACTACTCAAAATGCCTATGTAGCATAAGAGGTATCGAATCCAAATGGGTTAAGTCTCAAGCACCAAGAATACATACAACTTCTTAAGTTAAGCAAATAAAGGGGGTTTTGATTTTATCTGACAACCTAATGATTGAAAGTAAACAAGTGGACAAGTAATAGCACTAAAAATGATTAAGACAATGATTAAAAGAGGATATTTGGGCAAGGCAATTGATTTGGGGAAATCTTGAGTTAAGTAATGATGACTATCCAATCACAAAAGTGCATTTCCTTAAGCCTAGAACACTAATCAAGATTAGCCTAATCTCTTAGCACTAATCACTTCACTAATTACAAAATCAAGATCAAATTCTCATTTGTGAAAATATAATTAGCAAGCATTAATCATAAGTTCTATTAGCCAAGATTCACCTTAGACATTCACTCTCATGAGCTAAGTACGAAAATCTCTTATTTAGTTCATTGAGGAATTTCATCAAACACTTTGTGTGCATGAAATTCCCTATAATCTAGATTAACTATCTCTAGCCTAATCTAGCATTAAAACCACTAAATAAGAAAGGAAATAATATAATTAAGCCCTAGACATCAATAATTAACCAAGAAACTCCCTAATCTACCAAGCCCAATGATCCAAGAAGGTTCTACTCACTAATCTTCATGAACCCAACACATCTCATGAGAAAGATGATGGATTCCATGATTAATGAATAGAAAGATGAAAGATTAAAAAGATTAAACTTAAACTTGCAATTAAATTCAAGATCAATCATACAAAATCATCCAAAATCCTCTAAGAAATCAAAGACCACGTTTTTGTGCCAAGAGAAAGAGAGAAAAATAAAGCTTCCCATGAAAATTAGGTTTTTGGACTATTTAAAGGAAGGTGGGCGAACCGGGTCAACCCGGGACAAACCGGGTCAACCCGGGACAAACCGGGTATTGACCCGGCCAAAACTGGGTTTTTGCTGATTCTAGAGGTCTGTACCGACCCATTCTAGATCAGTACAAATGGATCGGTACAAATTTCTTCCTTGTACTGGTCGGGTAACGTCGAGCTAAGACATGTCGGCATTGGTGCGCTTGGGTCGTGCGGGAAGAGTTTTAGCCGGCAGAAATGATAAGCTGGTCGATGCAGGATTAGTTTTAGCCGGCCTAAATGATGAGCTGGTCGATGCATGATTAGTACCGTTTGGCAGTACCGACCCAGGATGGGACTATCTTATTCGCAAAACTAAGTGGATGCAGTCCGATTTAGCCTCGACGGTCTTCATGGAAGTTGTCGAGGAATGAGTTGGCTTGCCAGAGCAGTTAAAAGGAGGGCATTTGGATAAGCGGTTCAAGAGATATCGCGATTTTACCGAAGCTGTATCTGTCTGGCCGCGAAACCAACACCGACCAGCATTGGATCGACATTGCATCCCATCCTGGGTCGGTACTGCCAAACGGTACTAATCATACATCGACCAGCTCATCATTTATGCCGGCTAAAACTAATCCTGCATCGACCAACTTATCATTTCTGCCGGCTAAAACTCTTCCCGCACGACCCAAGCGCACCAATGCCGACCTGTCTTAGCTCGACGTTACCCGACCAGTACAAGGAAGAAATTTGTACCGATCCATTTGTACCGATCTAGAATGGGTCGGTACAGACCTTTAGAATCAGCAAAAACCCAGTTTTGGCCGGGTCAATACCCGGTTTGTCCCGGGTTGACCCGGTTCGCCCACCTTCCTTTAAATAGTCCAAAAACCTAATTTTCATGGGCTAAGCTTTATTTTCTCTCTTTCTCCTTGCACAAAAACGTGGTCACCTTGATTTCTCTTAGGATTTAGATGATTTTGTAAAAGATATCTTGATTTGAATGAGAGTTTAAGTCATATTTTCTTTCTTAATCATCTTTTACTCATTAATTATGAGATTTAACATGTTCTTCATAGAATTTGTTGGGTTCACCATGGTTAGTGAGTAGAAACTCTTTGGATCATTGGGTTTGGTAGATTTAGGGGATTTCTTGGTTAGTCTTTGATGTCTAGGGCTTAATTAACATGTTTCCTCTCTTATTTGATGATTTTAATGCTAGATTAGGCTTGAGAAAGATGATCTAGAACTAAAGGCATTTCATGCACACCAAGTGTTTGATGAAATACATAGTATAGTTGGATAAGAGGATTTTCATACTTAGCTCATGAGAGTGATTGCCTAAGGTGATTATTAGCTATTAGAACTTGAATTTAATGTTTGCTAATTACTTAATCACAAATGAGAGTTTGTTCTTGATTAGGTAATTAGTGAAATGATTAGTGTTAAGAGATTAGATTAATCTTGATTAGTGTTCTAGGCTTAAGGAAATGAACTTGTGTGATTAATTTGACATCATTTATTAGCTTGGATTTCCCCAAATCAATTACCTTACCCAAAGATCCCTCTTTGAATCATTGTTAATCTCGTTTAGTGATTGTCTTTTGTTTATTTGCTTTCAATTACATTAGGTTGCTAGAATTAAAACCAAAGCCGCTTGATTTGCCTAGCTTATATAGTTTCTTGCATTCCTAGTGTGTTAGCCTCACACCTCCTTGGTTCGATACCTCTTATGCTACAATAGCATTTAGAGAATTGATTCTATAGATACATAAATATCTACCATCACAAACAAAAGTTTGATAGCTTCCAAACCAAGTGGGCCTAGCATTCTTCAAGCATAGCACCAGTTCGACACACTTAGGGAAATGGGGAGTATCTTTGTGATCCAACTTCCATTTGCTTCGATCTTGGGCTTGCTGGAAACACAAGAGATCCATTAAAATTCTCCAATTGGTTTCAACTCGATATCGTATCTGAGTTGGGCTGTGCGACCCAATGTTTGGCTCAATCGCGCAATAGGGCCTGAAGCAGATCCACTGACTTGTAAAATCCATAACTTTTACGTCTGAACCGGGTTTGATGTGAATCCAATTTTCCCAGATTCTATGATGAACCAAGATTCCATAATAATTTGGTTCATAGCTTGGTTGCTTCTGTTTTGGTCGGAAACCTCCATTGAACGCACGTATGTCCAAATCGCGTAAGGTTGAGTTTACCTGATTTGATAGTTGAATAACTTCTTTACCTGAACTCAGATTGGACTGATTCCACTTCGAGAAGTACTCTAAATGAGGTGGGAATGTATTCCAAGTGGTCGTTGGGATGGACAAGTTGATCACAGACTTCATTTGTGCAGAACAAGTCACATGGGTCTTCTTGGGTGATCCCATTATCATATCAATTTGAAATTTAGTCGAAGATTTACTAACGTATTTTACCTTATTCTCTTGTGTGTTTCAGGTGACTAATCAAAAGCTGGGTAGAGTTACCAGAAAACGCTGCAGTAGCTGAACTTCAGAGGCTGCAAGAACAAGTGCAGCAGTTGCAACAGTAGCAACAATTGCAACAGCAACAACAGCCTGCTATCAGGGCCTTGGACACGCCTCATACCTTCTACCAGAGCAGAGCTGCCATCCATCCACCAGCCATTACGAGGCAAGACTATGAGATCAAACCTCAGATGATTGCATTGGTGAAACAGCACGTGTTCCATGGCCTACCTGCAGAACACCCAATGGATCATATTGAGAATTTCGAAGAGATCTGCAGCACCACCAAATCGAATGGGGTACCTGCTGACTATCTCAAGTGCAAGCTCTTCCCCTTCTCTTTGGCGGACAAGGCACTGAGATGGCTCAAGTCACTTCCAGCTGGGTCGTTAACTACTTGGGATGAATGCAGAGCTACTTTCTTGGATCATTTCTACACCAAGTCCAAGACAGCTTCGCTTCGGAACAAAATCGCTGCCTTCCAGCAGCATCCAGGGGAATCATTTTGCGAAGCTTAGGAAAGGTGTAGAGAGTACCGCAGAGAGTGCCCTTAATGCTGCGAGCAATGGAGATTTCATAACCAAGACTAAGGAAGGAGCGTATCAGTTGATAGAGAATTTGGCTGCAAGTTCTGGGAATCGATGTCCTGAGTATGACAGGTCTAAACGTGTCAATGGTGTGGACTCACAGAAGATAGACGAGCTGACTGCGAAGGTGAATTTGCTGTTAAAGGGACATCAGAGAGGTGTGCAGTCTTGCGAAGAGACAGGAGATGCGATTCTATGTCCAGGATTAGCCGAGGAAGAGATTGATGAGCTGCCAGAGGTGAACTACGTTAGCGGACAGGGTTATGTGCAGAACAGAGGTTTCAACCAGAATTATAGGAACCACCCGAATCTGTCCTACAGGAGCACCAACGTCGAGAATCCCTAGGATCAAGTCTACCCTCAGCAAGCTCAACAACCCCAAGAAAAAACCTTTGTGCAAAACGCTGGCGCCTCGGGTTTTTCCCAAGGTTTCCAAGGGTATAACAGGTTTCAAGGCGGGTTACAACCAACGAAGCCACCCCCATTCCAAGTTACCACAAGCTTTGCGAATAACTCCCAAGATGAGCTTAAGGCTCTTATGCAACAGCTCCTTCTCAATCAACTGCAATCCGCTAAGGAGATCAATGTCAAGGTTGATAACATGTACAGTGATCTCAACGGCAAGTACGAAGCTGTATGCACTCATGTGAAGAAGTTGGACACTCAGATTGCTCAAACTGTAGAGGCGATTAAGAGACCACAAGGAGTTCTTTCGGGGAAGGTAGAGCAGAATCCAAAGAACGAGTTTGTCAATGCCATCACACTCAAAAGCGGGAAAGCACTAGAACCTGTCGCAGGAAAGGGAAAGGAGGCTGATGTTGTGATTGATTTAGAGGAGGATGGCGAAGACACAACTCCAAAGGAGAAGGTTTCTACAGATGCAGACGCTGCAGAAGAGCTACAGGTGCAACCCTCCCACATGTGTCTACACTCCGAAGATTCCATACCCTACTCGTCAAAAGAAGTCGCGCAAAGACCTAAAAGAAGCAAAGTGCAGGGGAATGTTGAAGGACCTCGTGGTGAAGCTTCCTCTGGTCGACGTAGTCCAAATGATACCTTCATTAAAGAAGTATATGAAGAGCTTGGTGACGAGTAAGGTATCTATTGAAGACAGTGTCATGATGGTTTATAAGGATTGCAGTGCTGTCCTCCAAAACAAAATGCCGAAAAAGCTAGGCGATCCAGGGAAGTTTGTTCTCTCTGTGCAGATTGGGGAAATAACCTTTGCTTGCTCCTTGTGTGATCTCGGTTCCAGCGTCAACCTGATGCCAAATTCTGTGGCTAAGCGACTCGGATTCACAAAGTTCAAGCAAACAAAAATCTCATTAGTATTTGCCGATCGCTCTATGAAACTTCTTGTTGGTGTTCTTGAGGATCTACATGTACGAATCGAATATGCATTCGTTCCTGCGGATTTTTGATATGCTCAAATTAATACCCTAAAAAGTACTAAAGCAGTGATGCAGTATAGTTAGGGGTCGAACACAAGGACTCCAGATATCGCACAATAGATTATGTAGATTAGAATCAAGCTAAACCAAAAAGATGTAATTAAATGCAATGCGTAAATTAAACGAGTTGTAAATCAATGAGGAAAAGGATAGGCTCAGGGTATTTCTCAGGGATTCAATGAATGTAGATAGACTAACTAACATGATTCAGATTTAGCGCAGTTCTTGAACTCAAATCACTAAAGTATAGCTAACCAACTCTCGTTGCGAAAACTATCTAAGTCTAAATCCTAGAATTCCAAATCTCTTTGCGAATCCTAAAGTCTAAACCAGCTTTTAGTTCAGGTTTGATCTGTTCACAAAACAACTAAACCAAATCGCTTTGCGAATAGTTATTTTGCTCACCTAGGTTCTGTCAGGTAATTAATCGCACTCTCGTGCCTAACCAATTATCCTAAGATCTAAGTTCTAGATTCGCCAACCTAGAATTAGCTATGGGAACAACCTAAGGCGAAGAACTTAATTCAGATGGTGAATCCTAATCAATCAATTCAACCTAACATTCAGAGAAAACCCTTATGAGAACCCTGAACCTGACAAGAGAACTACTTAGACATGATAATTGAAACAATAAACATGACTGAAATAATACTCAGATAAGTAATAAAAAGGAGAGTAACAAAGGGGTTCGAAATCTTCTCTCGGACGAACAGAGTCTCAGACTTGTCTCCCTCAGAAAGCTCTCTCTCAAAAACTCAGAATCCAATCAAGCCTCCAAAATCTTCCCTCGCCAAAGTGGCTAAAAACTCAGAATCCAATCAAGCCTCAACAACGTAGCGCTGGAACGGATCCATCGCCATCTTAGGTGGCGGAGGAAGAGAAACTGTAGGAGCAGGTGCGTGGCGCGCGCGTGATCGACCCCCAGCAGGGCCAGAAGCAGGCGGACAGGCTCTAGTGGTAGAGCCGCGACGTCTAGTGGCCGGTGCAGGCTCCATATCCTCATCAGCAGGAGTGAAGAAAAGCTGGGCGGGGTTGCCACCAATGTCTGTCAGTGCAGTGTTGGGGAGCTGAACAAGATAGTCCCCAACAGAAGTGCTAAAGACCCAACGCCTATCTGGCTTCAGCCAGCGAGGATGCTCCAGGTGCGCTAAATCCATGAGCTCGCGCGCAGTCGAGATCGAACAACTAGCTATGCTGATCCCGAGATGCAGAAAAATCGGAGTGAGTAGACTGCCTACCGTCTCGGTCTTCCCACGACTCGTGGCTGTAGAAGTCCTGCCGCGTCCGGTGAAAGGCTTCACCTACAGCGACTCCAAATGGTGCGCAAAAACTGCGCCAAAGTTGACCGCATGGTCCATCTCAGGCCACTCATATGCCTCATCATCAATGATGTCCCCAATTCCAATGGACAACACAATCAGCTCAGTCACCCTCATCTTGTTAGGCTCCATCTTGCACAACAAGGTGTTGCTCAAGATCCTAACAAGACAGCGTAGGACAGGATGTCGCACATCCATCTGCGTGGTGGTCTTGCAGTCGTAAACCCCATGCCCGAAGTGAGACCAGAAGGCATCAATATCCAAGAACCTGCGCGGAAGCTTGCATCTCGAGAAATCCCTGTTAAAACCGTATATGTCGCAGAGCTCCTGGAAAGAAATCCGGTATCGCACTCCACGGATCAAGAATGTCATCACACCCTGCTGGGCAGTCACTGGAGGCTCACCAGTGTAGTAAACGCGGACATACGCGAGGAACTGGCGGACTAGGTCGGGGTATAAGTCATATTGCCGTGTAGGCATCGTCCCTAGTCCAATCTTCCTGATCAAACCATCAAGCTCTCTGTCAAAGCCCAGTCGCCTCATAGAATGCGTATCCACAAAGCGAGTGGGGCGCACATCAACGTTCTGCCAGGCGTTGTAGAAAATGGAGTCGTAGTCATCCCACTCCTCTGAAATCGGCCTGTGGGTGCAGGCCCTGCTCTCAGTGATCTCCTTATCGGAGCCCTCGTAATCATCTCTCAATCTGATCCTGGCCTTCTCACTGATCTTGGGCCAAAGAGCTCTACACGCAGAGCTAGGAGCGGCTGGTGAGGAAGAACGACGTGGAGGAGGTGGAGGAATGTGGCGTAAGGAGGTGTGTGAAAGATCAAGATCCGTCTCTGCGCCAGTGATCCTCACCAAATAACGGTGGTTGAGAAGGCAAGCTTTCACAACCCTTCCTTGCCAAGTGAAACCGTCGAAAATCTTAACATTTGCGCCTACAACGTACTCGATCGGACGCTCACTAGACGGGTTAGAGCTAGAGGCTTCAGCAGCTCTTGGCCTCTTCTTTGGTCCCATCTGCATCATTAACAAACACAAGACAAAGCATAAATCCAACATCTCTCACAAACAAGGCGCATGGAGTGTGTCGATCGACACTGGGTGGTGTCGATCAATACGTCACGTCCGAATCTGGTTCACGCGACACAACGAAACACAAAACGAAAAGTAAAAAGAAAAAGAAAGATATGTACAGACTCACCAGTGGGTTGCCTCCCACCAAGCGCTCGTTTAACGTCATTAGCTTGACTGTACTGCCGTTCAGGCAGCGGGTGCATCATCCATAGGCATCATGTGTCCATCTGGGATCTCAGTTCTCCGTAGGTAGTGTTTCACCCTTTGTCCATTGACAGTGAACTCCTCACCAGAGGGATTAGTCACGACAAGTGCACCATGTGGTCGAACCTCCTTGACAGTGAAAGGCCCTAACCAACGAGAACGCAATTTACCAGGGAACAAATGCAAATGAGAGTTATACAGAAGTACCTGATCATTGGGTTCAAAGATGCGATGAAGGATTTTCCTGTCGTGGTACGCCTTAGTCCTCTCCTTGTACAGCCTTGAGTTCTCATAGGCATGATGCCTAATCTCATCCAGCTCGTTCAGCTGGATCAATCGCTTCTCAGCAGCAGGCTTGATGTCAAAATTCAGCAACTTAGTAGCCCATGCTGCCTTATGCTCGATCTCCACAGGAAGGTGACAGGCTTTCCCATACAGCAAATGGAACGGTGTAGTACCCAATGGTGTCTTATAAGCAGTCTTGTAAGCCCATAGCGCATCGTCTAGCTTTGTAGACCAATCCTTCCTAGAAGTTCCCACTATCTTCTCCAGAATCTCCTTGATTTGCCTATTGGAGACCTCGACTTGCCCACTGGTCTGGGGGTGATATGGAGTAGCCACACGATGATTCACACTGTGCTTCTTCAGTAACCTCTCAAAAACCATGTTGATAAAGTGACTGCCACCATCACTTATAACAATATGTGGCACTCCAAATCGTGGAAAGATGATAGTCTTAAACAGCTTAAGAACCACCGCAGAGTCGTTGGTTGGGCTAGCAATTGCTTCCACCCACTTAGAGACATAATCCACTGCAACTAGAATGTACTGGTTCTTGTATGACGGAGGAAAAGGGCCCATAAAATCGATACCCCAGCAATCAAAGATCTCAACCTCTAGGATGAAATTTTGTGGCATCTCGTGTCTCTTACTGATCTTCCCTCTCCTCTGACACACATCACACTGCGAAATGAAGATATGAGTATCCTTAAACATAGTAGGCCACCAGAAGCCTGCTTGAAGAACCTTGGACACCGTCTTGAAAGTAGCGAAGTGTCTAGCATACTCAGAACCATGGCAATGAAACAAAACCGCAGGTACCTCTGATTCAGCAATGCATCGCCGGTAGATACCATCAGAGCAATGCTTATACAGGTAAGGCTCATCCCAAAAGTATCGCCTTATGTCTGGCAGAAATNTAAACATAGTAGGCCACCAGAAACCTGCTTGAAGAACCTTGGACACTGTCTTGAAAGTAGCGAAGTGTCCAGCATACTCAGAACCGTGGCAATGAAACAAAACCGCAGGCACCTCTGATTCAGTAATGCATCGCCTGTAGATACCATCAGAGCAATGCTTATACAGGTAAGGCTCATCCCAAAAGTATCGCCTTATATCTCGCAGAAACTTCTTCTTAGCATATTTCTCTAGGTGCGTTGGCTCTGTACCCGCAGCGAGGAAGTTGGCGATATGAGCATACCATGGTAGATCAGAATCCATTGCAGCAACAAGGTACTCCTCGGAGGCTCCAAGGTGTTCCACGGTCAAAACAGGTGCAGCAGCCGACGGGTGTCGACCGACACCAAGTGAGTGTCGATCGACACCGAAACCAGCAATTCGTGGGAATTGCTGATTTTCGATAAATCCACTTTGGAAACCAGTTTCAATGTAGTAGATCGATTCCTCAGGCAGTTGATCATCAATAGGCACGTCTGTATCGAGCTCCAACCTCGAAAGATGGTCAGCAACCTCATTCTCTACTCCTCTCTTGTCCTTAATCTCAATATCAAACCCTTGGAGCAAAAGAACCCAACGACAAAGACGAGGCTTGAGATCCTTATTCTGCATCAAATACTTGAGAGCAGCATGATCCGTATGAACAATCACTTTGCTCCCAATCAAGTAAGGCCGGAATTTGTCTTAGGAGAAAACGACCGCAAGTAATTCCTTCTCTGTCGTGCTGTAATTCCTCTGAGCATCATCCAACATTCTGCTGGCATAGTAAATAACATGAAGTTTCTTCTCCTTCCGCTGACCCAGAACAGATCCCACAGCAAAATCACTGGCATCGCACATAATCTCGAAAGGTAAACTCCAATCAGGAGGTTGCACAATAGGAGCACTCACCAATGCCTTCTTAATTTCCTCAAAAGCTGCAAGACACTCTGGTGTGAAATCAAAGTGAGTCTCCTTGCATAATAAGGCGGTGAGTGGGCGTGTTATCTTGGAGAAATCCTTGATAAATCTCCTGTAAAACCCAGCGTGACCCAGCAAACTCCTAATGTCCTTCACAGAACTTGGTGGTGGCAAATCTGTCATAACCTGAATCTTAGCCTTATCAACCTCAATCCCAGCTTCAGAAACTTTGTGCCCAAGAACGATGCCATCCTGAACCATAAAATGACACTTTTCCCAATTAAGGACTAAGTGTTTCTCTTCACACCGCTGCAGCACCTTGCACAAATTAGCCAAACAATCCTTGAATGATGATCCATAAACTGAAAAATCATCCATGAACACCTCCATAAAATCCTCAATCATGTCTGTGAAGATAGACATCATGCATCTCTGAAAGGTAGCTAGAGCGTTACACAAACCAAATGGCATTCTCATGTATGCGAATGTGCCATAGGGACATGTAAAAGTGGTCTTTCCCTGATCATCTGGATGAATAGGAATCTGGAAGAAGCCTGAATACCCGTCGAGAAAACAGTAGTAGGGATGACTAGCCAACCTCTCTAGCATCTGGTCAATGAAAGGTAATGGGAAGTGATCTTTCCTTGTAGCCGCATTCAACTTCCTGTAGTCGATACACATTCGATGCCCAGTGATAGTCCTCGTAGGAATCAACTCATCCTTCTCATTCTTCACCACAGTTATCCCTCCTTTCTTAGGAACAACATGCACTGGACTAACCCAAGAACTATCTGAGATGGCATAGATAACTCCTGCATCCAAAAGCTTCATAACCTCCTTCTTAACCACTTCTTTCAGATTCGGGTTCAGCCTCCTCTGATGCTCAACGGTAGCCTTTGATTCGTCCTCAAGATGAATCATGTGCATGCACAGATCCGGTGATATACCTGAAATGTCATCAAGAGAATAGCCAAGAGCTTTGCGATACATGCGCAGCTTTCTCAGCAGTAAGGCAACCTCTGCGTTGTTCAAAGAAGCATTAATAATCACATGGTATGTGGAATTAGGGCCAAGAAATACATACCTCAGGTTGGCTGGAAGTGGCTTGAGTTCCAGCTTAGGATCTGTATCCTTGCTCCAATCTCTAAGCCTAGCAGCTTGCTTAGAACATGCGCCAAACTCCATGTCCTGACGTAGGGTATCGACCGATACCAATGGGGTATCGATCGATACTGATGGTGCAGTGTCGAGTATCTTCGAGTAACTAGCAGCGTCTTCACTCAAGGCACCCTCAGATTCAACTGAACAAACCAAAGCTCTCTCCAACGGATCCTCAGGATGCATCCCCAAGAAGTACTCTTCAGCAATATCCGTGAAAGTATCGACGAAGAAAGTCTGCCCATCGATGGTTGGTCTCTTCATCATCTTCTCCATATTAAAGGTCATGACCAAATCACCTATGTTAAGAGCTATCTTCCCATTCCTGCAGTCAATCAATGCACCAGCTGTGGCAAGGAATGGTTTACCTAAGATAAGCGGATCTTTTGGCTCAGCATCATACTCGAGGACAATGAAATCAGTCGGGATCAAGCAATTCCCGATCTTAATAGGGACATCTTAAAGTAGCCCCTCTCGAAGTCGCACTGAGCGATCAGCAAGTATCAACGATATTCTGGTGGATGTGAAGTCTGTCATACCCATCCTCTTGGCAACTGAGTAAGGCATAAGGTTGACACTCAAGCCAATGTCGCATAGAGAACGCTCGAACCGTTCGGTGAATATAGAACAATCCAACACAAAGCTCCCTGGATCTGGAAGTTTCTTTGGGATGATGTTGGTGAAGATTGCACTGCACTCCTGAGTAAGCATCACACACCCTTCTTCAAGGTTCAAGCAAGGTTCAAGTTGTTAGACACCATCTTCTTGACATACCTCCTGAAAGCTGGAGAAGTCTTAATAGCGTCGAGGAAAGGAAGTTCGACAATCAGTTTGTCCAATATCTGCTTGCATCTAAAGTCTTCCACCTCTTTCTTAGTCTTCCCAACAGCTTTAGGATAAGGTATCCTTGGTATGTAGACTCGTTCTGGGACTACCTTAGGTGTAGCATTCGGAATTTCAGGTGTCTTCTCGACAGTAGGCGCAGTATCGACCGATGCTGGAGGAGTGTCGATCGACACTGGAGTTTTTGGGTTGTCACGTTGCAAGATTTTGACTGGTGTCGATCGACACTGAGGTGTATCGATCGATACCCTGGGGGTTTCAGAATCTTCATCGTCGAGATCGACGAAAATCTCTGCAGGTAATGCAGCTTTCACTCCTGTATTCACCTCTTTTCCACTCCTCAGAGTAATGGCATTGATGTGCTCCATCCTTGGGTTTTCTCCTATACCTGGAAGAACACCCTCTTGCCTTTTCACAGCTTCTGAAGTTTTGGCAATCTGAACTTCCAACTTCTTTTGACTCATACTCAGCGCTTCATTCCTTCCATTCAAGGTTGTGTAAAGATCATCCAATTTCCCATTGAAGCTCACTGCAATCTTGTCCTGCCCTTGAACCAGCTGTTCAAACATAGCCTCGATCTTACTCTCTTGAGTCTTGGGTGGCGGAGATTGATAGGATGAGTTCCCATAATTCCTTGTGTAACCACTACCCTAGAAAGACTTCTGGCCAAACTGACTCGACCCAGAACTGCTTTGATTTCCCT
>PKMM01054708.1:5674-19682 GCA_002933915.1 Eutrema heterophyllum
TCAATTTCCTACTCTTAGGGAGTGTGTCTAATGCTTGATTGTGCTTGAGAAAGACAAACTTGATCTCAAGGCATTTCCCACCCACAAGGTGTTCGATGAAATGCCTAAGAGAGCTTTCTAAGAGAAATACCCTTCTTAGCCTAAGAGATTAGTTGTCTAAGGGATTATTTAGGTGATCTTGATTAATGAAATTAATGCTTGCTAATTAAGAGTCCACAAATGAGAATTTGATCTTGGATTAGTAATTAGCATAGGTGATTAGTGCCTTGAGAGAGGATTAGTCGCGATTAGGATCTTAACCTTGGAAATTAACCTTGATTGTGTATGAGCATCATGAATTAGACTTGGAATAGACTATATCCAATTACCCCATCCTTGGATTCGTTTTCACCATTTGAGTTCATATCTCGTTTAGTTTGTTTCGTTTTGTTTATTGCTAAATCTTGTTAGGGTATTAGTTAAAATCAACAACTCACTTATCTAGCTTAACTTACTTGAGTGCTTTGTATTCTTCGTGCTTAGAATTAATCCCAATACGGATTGATAACCTTCTATACTACTCGTATTGGAGTTATTGATACCTCCTTAAGACCGAAAAGTCTTAGTATCAATGACAAAAGGACTATCTAGAAGGTCTATGACAGTGGGCTCGTCAGGAGGCTCTTCCAAAAGTTCAACTACCAACGTCTCTCCTGTGGCAACATCGATGCAAGAGACACGTGTGGGAGTTCCTCTAGTAGGAATGGCTTCGTAGTACACCTCTTTGTCAATGTATGAGAATGAGATTTTCTTGCTGGGTGTGTCCATAATGGCACTGACCGTAGCCATGAACGGTCTTCCAAGAATCAACTGCGTAGTAGATCTTGTACTCATCTCCACAACTTGAAAATCAGTAGGAACCATACAATCTCCTATTGTGACCATCAAATCAGGGATTGTACCGTGCGGAAGTGAGGTGGAACAGTTCGCGAATGTGATAGATGTCCTGGGAGATCGAATATCAGCGCCCAATCTCTTTGCAATTGCCCTTGACATGACATTGACGCTAGCCCCAGAGTCAACGAGAGACTCTTTGAATTCAACTCCAGAAATAGAGTATGGAACTGAGAATATTCCTGGGTCTTCCCTCTTGGTCAACTGCCTCAGCGGTAGTGACTTGCTTCTTGCCTTGATAAAGAGTACTTCGATATCTTCCAGAGTTTCTCTGCAATCTCGGAAGTGACTCAGCAGAGAGCGGTAGTCTATAGCTTCTTCAAAAGTCAGTGTGTGGGGAATCCTTCGTACCATCTTCTCAAAGCCAAGCAGCTGCTTTGGAGAAATGGGGTTCATGAGATGTCTAGGTGGTCGAGGGTATGGCACCTTAGGCTTGTAAACCCTTTCTTCAATCAACTCAGGTGTCTTCTCGACCTCAAGGGCAGTGTCGATCGATACAAGGGTGATATCGATCGATACACGGGGTTTTGAGATGTCCCGTGAAAGTTTCTGCACTGGTGTCGATCGACACTGGGTGGTGTCGGTCGATGCCTACGCTCTGGAATCGTCCCTGGCAGAACTTTGGACGTGTGTCGATCGATACAAGGGAGTATCGGTCGATACAGGGGTGGTGTTCGAAATCTCATCGTCATTCTCGGCAAGATTGACGAAAATCTCTGCAGTTGAGCACTTCTGCACTCCTGGGTGTACCTCTTTTCCACTCCTCGAGGGGATAGCAGTGATGCATTCGTTATGTGAATGAACCATCAGTCCCTTGATAGTTGCTGCAGTCTGAGCTACCTGAGTTTCCAACATCATGTGGCTAGTACTGAGAGCCTCGATTTTCCCATTCAGATCGGTGTACCTCGACCATCGACCAGATTTCTGCCCTCTGCCGGGTTATCACATCCTCCCCCCCTTATTCTCCTAAGGTCGCGATGACTCCCTTGGTTGGATGACTCCCTTCTCATTAGAATTTGTCTCGAATTCTCTTCAAACATCAACTTCGTCGTCCCGAATTCTCTACAAGGCCTGAATTCCCTTTGAAGCTTCTTATCTTGATATCAACACTCATGTGATACCAACGTTTCTCCTATAATTCGTATTGAAGTCTTCTGTTCCTTCTTTAACGTCTTCGTTGCTTCACCTTTCTTGAGGTTATTCTCTTCCACCTTTGCTTTTTACGTGGCTGCGGCTCCTCTTAAAGCCTAGTTACCGCCCGCGTAACTCCATTTGATACCAACGTTTGATACCAACGATTGATACCAATGTTTGTAACACCTCTTCTTTAGGAAAGTCCTCTCCTTTTGGAATTTCTTCACGTTCATCTCCTTTCCTTTGGTAGAGACCATGTCTTCATCATCTGGTTTACCCTAGCTTGACCTGTAAGGTCTATTTCATCTCCTTGATGATTTCGCCTGATGCCACCGTTCTCCTTGGCTTCTAGCATCGTCATCATCATCATTGTGGTACACGTTTTGGCTAGCCCTCCGCTTGCCTTTCCTGGTCGACTAGTCTTCCCCGACTTGTCATTCTGCATACCGTGGTTGATCCGTCCCGATCCTCCACCTCCGTTTTTGAACACTCTCCTTTGATCCTTCCTTTCCGTTCTCACGGATTTTTGCTAAAGTCTATCCGTTTTGGCGGTTTGATCCTCTCGATCTCCTTCGCCTTTCTTTTAGGGTTGATTCTTTTTAATCCTCCCTCTCTTTTCGATCGGTTCCTTCTGATCCTTCATTTTTTCCGGTTAGATTTTCCTTTATCTAACCTTTCTTTCACTCCGGCGATCTTCCCAATCTTCTACTTGCCCCTGGTTAAGTCTTCCTCGACTTACCCCTTCATCTGGCGATCTTCCCGAGTCCCCGTAACCTACCAAGTCCTTATGGCGGTTGCTCGAGTTTTCCCCCGGCTATAAACAGTTTCCCTAAACTGGTTTCCTAAAGTGGCTTCCCTAAGACACTTTCTACTATATCCTAAGGTTTTCTGGAACTCACTATCCGTAGACCTCTTGCATACTTGTTAACCCTACCTTTTCGCAAGTGACACGGTTTTGTCTTCCCGACCTCTCGTTCACTACAACACGTGTGCATGATCCCAGCCTTCCCGGCCTTACATGCGACTTTACATAAACGAATGCGCACGGTCTCAGCCTACGTGGGTTCACCGGGGACTTCGCACAGACGAATGAGCACGGTCTCAGTCTACATGGCTTCACCGGCAACTTCACACACACACAAGCAACACTAATCTACCACACAAAGATTAGTTAGAACCCTTACGTACCTCGCTCCCGGACCTTTCACAAAGGCTGGATGGTTTCCCTGTTGCCTAACCTAGATATCACTACTACTTAAGCGTCGCACCCTCTCTGATCCGTTTGATCCGCCTGATCCATCGGATCTGTCCGATGTCGAGCCGAAAGGTGACTGAGTCCTAGAGCACACTGGTTCCCGAGCCGTAGGGCGTTCATCCTCAAGATTCCCTCTCATCCCACATGTGACATACACACCACCATCATTTATGGTAATACCGGCAGTCCAACTCGCATGTTTCGACACGCCCGAGCGAAATGATTCTCGCAATGACGTCCACATGGTCGCGTCACCCTCGATGGACTAGTGACTCTCTTCCTGACCTGCACTCTCACTCTCAATGGTCTCGTTGGCATTCTGCCCAAACGATTTCTCCGGATACGGAACTTCCTCGTCCGCTTCCTCTTCGGTTTGTGCCTGCACAGTTTTCCTCGTTTGCACCATCTTCGTTTTCTTTGGGCGACAGCCCGATCCAGTCGAAGGTGTTCCTCCACAATTCTCGTTGCCATGCTATGGCCCTCGGATCATCTACACTCCTAACCTTTGGGTCCGCATATCTGTTCTTCCTCATTTATTCACACCTTCCTCGGAGTGAGTTTATTTTGGCACGACTCCATCTTCGTCTTCTAGTTCTTCTTCTCCTTGGTCAACTCGGCCAATGACCCTTTGCTCGCTCATTCTTGCGTTTTGTTTCCGGACACGATCCCACAAAGATTTTGCCATCTTTACTTCCGTCTCTCCGATGATCTTTTGCCTTCCGCGGCGATCAACCATTTTCGGCTACAAAAGTCCCTGATACTCTTCTTCTGCCTTAATTGTTCTCCCTTACGAGAACAACGTATTTTCTCCATCATCTTACTCGTCAATTTCCTTTGGTAAGTCTTCCCCCGATTCTTTCCTTTGTCGGATTTTCCCACGATAAATATTTCTCATCTTTCTTTGAATCCAATACGAACGACGTGTCCGAATTGATCAAGTAAGTCTCCACTAACGAGTCTGAACCGTCACTTGGTTCACTCGTTGTATCCGAGTCATCCCTTGAGTTCAATCCTTTTGAACCGTAAAATGATGGACATCTGCTCACGTGTGCTTCTTCTAAACCAGGCGTCCACTCAGGATCTCTCTCATACCTTCCCGGTCTCCTCGACATCCTGTCATGCTCTTCGTAAAGGGTAAATCCTAAAAATTTCCTATCCCTCTATCCTAATGGCATCGGACCTCTAGATTCCTATCGGTGTTTTTGCGACTCACTTTTTGACTCAAAAAACATTTGAAAACTCATTCCTGTGAGCATGATCATGAACCATGCTCTGATACCAACTTTTGTAACACCCCCAACTTGCTCATCTGATTCGTTCGATGGAAACGAGTCGGAGAGGTGTTACGGGGAGTGAAGGGAGAACCGCCGAGATAGACCAGCCGTAAGGCAACCCATATAACCTCACTAGCCAGTCCGTTCCGAGTGATTGCATCTCTTTTATTCCCCTCGACCAGCAGCCTAAGGCTTTTCAACCCGTTCTGCCCGTCGAGGGTTGTGTCGACCCGAACCAGGTCTAGTATCGTAAGAATCGAGGTTTTATGCATAAAAACACTTCCTTTATTAATCTTCAAAACACTTCACAAAGCATACGACTAATCTCGATGCGTCTTTATCATAATACCATACATATTAAAAACATAAAGATTCTTACAAAAACACCATAAATCTACTCTGGCTCTCCTAGTGCCTGATGCCTTCCTTATAGCCAACTACTAAGGTTACCTGCGAAACAAAATTTATTGTGAGCATTCCTAATGAATACTCAGTGAGCTCAGGACCCTCTACATCACATGTTAGTCGCCCATAAACCTTATCTCCAAATAGCCGAAGCCTATATGCTACAAGGAAAGAGCAATGCACATTCAAGCCTAGCAATTTGCTCTTCAACTACACATTCATCACGCAAGCAAGTTCACCTAACTAGCAAGCAATCACTCAATCTACACGCTTATCACAAGCATGCCCAGCGGAAGCTAAAACAGTCAAACGATATGTGCTAACACCTTTTAGCCACATATCCCTAACATCACACAACACGCTAAGTACTTAAGCATAAAAATCTATCACCTAGAGACCTAAAGCGCTCCTAGATGTATCAAGCAACCACCCCCACCATGACACTCCTATCTATTCACCACACATGATCATAGATTGCCACACTCGATCTTGGCCCTTTCTGGCCTTCGATCGATAGCACCATCGTGCAATTCCCGGCCAAGGGAGCGACCCGAGTACCCTCAGAAATCAACTGGTGGTGTTGACTACATCCCTAACATCACTATATAAGCCAATCACGGCTTCTAACTTACCGTAATACATCATTCCCGGAATGTATACTTCGTTACACAACCGAGTTATGGACATTCCTGTCACAAAACTCTCAGCACAAACAAACATACAACAAACAAGGGTTTTCCCAACCCGAATCACCATGCATGGACCTTGTCGCACGCATGAGATCCCACCTATCTCTATACTTAGTTATGTGTTACTTCTGTTTTCTTTCGCCACGCATAGACTTCCCATCTCGTGGATGTGAAATAAACTAACACCTAAGCCTAATCCCGTGTTTCTTCCGTTGTTCTTGTTATGCGTAGACCCATGTCACACACATACAAGGCAACTAACAGTTAGCCATATTTCTTAGATTTACAACCTAGTAATATCTAAGCCTAAACGTAAATTAACCTCCCTCTAGCCAATCTACCCAAACACAAAACGATGGAGTAAACAAGCCTTGTTTACTCCCAAACAAACCTGCAAGAAATGGTCAGCAATCACCTATGCTACCGGAACTCACATCGGGTTTCTAGACGCAATAGAAGACTCTAGCTCCTAAACTACGTTGCTCCTAGCTAAGACTTCCTCCCTCGTTTAAATCCTCCCTCAATTTAAGCCGAGACAAACTTTCCTCTCGGTGAGACCTTCCATGATTGCGGCCTTAGCCTTAATCGAGAAAAGTCTCTCCTCGATCATATCTCTCTCTAGACACATTCTCTCTCTCTAGAATTTTCTAAGTCTCGAAATTGTGATCTAAACTAAGGAGTTTGGGGTCCTATTTATAGCCATCTAAGTCTTAGGGAGCAAGTCTCACTTGCCTTGGACTGGTCAAACTAGGCGGCCGCGGTCACATCACCTTTGACCATCGAGTCAAACTTTCAAGACTTCGGGCCCAAGTTTCGTTCCGCGCGTGACACATGTCCACACGGTTTCCTTGTTGACTTTTTGCTTCGGGATTTGGGCCCGATCACAATTCGGCGGTTTGACCACCGATCCTCGCCGGACTCCTGGAGGTCAACCCACGCCGAGTTTCCCTCGGCCAAAATCCCTCATTCGACCCGACCGGCCTTCTCGGTCATGGGTCCCTTTGCGCGTCGTTCGCCAAGGACGACTTCCTCTTCCTTGCCATGTGACCAAAAATCGCATTCCGATCACTAAGGTCTTATCCTGGCTAAATTTCTTCCTTCGCGGCAAGAAATTTATTCTATCGGCTAGAAATTTGCATCTTCCGGCTAGAATTCTCCTTCTCGGCTAAAACTTGTAATCCCTCGGCTATTTCAGTCCCGGCTGAATAACTTTGGATTCCCTCAAGTTTTTCTTCTTTGGTTTCGACCAATTTTCTTTCCTTATGCATTTCCAAGTGATTTTCATCACTTGGCAAATCTTCTATTTTTCCCGACTAAACCAAGCCTTTCCCGGCTAGAAATGAGTCTTCTTCGGCTAACTCCAATTCTGGTCGTCCAATCTCAATTCTGACTCGACCAAAGTGTTTCTTTAGGCTTGTCCTTTCGAAAAATACCTTCCCTCAGTCGTTCCTTCGACTTTGATTTTTCCTCGACCATCGACCAGATTTTTGCCCTCTGCCGGGTTATCACATCCTTTTAGGCTGCCACAGCGACCTCTTTTCCCTTCGATCTGGCCACCACGGCTGCATTCTTAGCTTCAGCCGCCTTCTTAGCTTCAGCAGCCTTTTCCCCCGTCTCGACATCCTTTTTAGCCGTAGCAGCAGCCTTCGTCATCGACATCTGCTTTGCTTCAGCACCCTTCGTCACATCGGCGACTTTCTTAAGTATTATTTGAGACAGCTCCTTCTTCGCAGCCGTTTCCTTTTTCCTCAACGAATCAAGGTCTTGTTCAATAGTTGAAGGGGCTTGGGATCCGATCTCGAGGAGCTTTTCCCCCGGCTGATCGACATGAAGCTCGACTAAAATTTTTGGGGCGACCTCAGTAGACTTTGCTCCTGGTCCTCCCGAACTCGGCAGGATCCTCCTAAAATCTTTCGAGTAGTCGGGGATCGAATCCAAGTTAAATTTCCCCATGTTTTCTGAATCTGCAAAACGTAAGAAAAGATGATTAAAAAAAAATTATACGTAAAAGCACACACACAAAAAATATTACAATACCGACCTGATTTAAGGTGAGCTTCGTATCTCCGAATTTGAGCTTCGCTGAGAACTTGCGGCCACGTACGATGATTCAATGCCTTAAGTTTTTCCTTCTTCTCGGAATGAGTGTCGGAGAGCTCTTTTGCAACAGAATGCCGACCTAACAAAAACAACGACAAAATCAGAATAAGTTTGAAAGCCTAGTTCAAACAACATCAAAATAATTGAAGGTCTACGGATCTCGTCAGCCCATTTAGTGTGAATTGTCCTGGTGAAACATCCCACCGACGGCTCGCCTATCTTCACAAAAAATAAATACAGTTGCCAGTCGCTCACTTTATTGGCCTTTTTCCCGGTGATGATGTTGATACCTGACCTCATATTGGCATTAAAATAACCCGGCCTCTGCTCTGAGATGTTGACCAAAGTTAGAGCTTCAAAAAGGTCGACAGTCATGTCAATCCCACTCTCGTCTACCAAGATGAACAGTGCGACTACGTTGCAGACTGACGACCAGAACAATTGCGAGATCGCCGCACCTCGGTGAGCAAAATAGGCAAGCAATAGATGAGGAAGCGGAAATCGAAGACCGCAATCCCTAAAATAAGACTCATAGACACACAAGAAGCCTTCCTGAGCATCCCAGGGTCGCGTGGATTCATCCGGAATAATAATTTGGAGGCCAACACCAGCGCCTCCGATAGTCAAAGCTTCATTCACAGAATTGCGAGTACAAAAAGTCTCCAGAACGCCGAAGTCGTTATCAGAAACAGGGTTGGCTACCCTCTTCTGAATTCGCTTCCTTCTCTTTACCAATCTAGAAGGGATGATAGGCTCATCATCTCCCGAGTTAGAATCAGTTTCGTGGTCCTTCAGTTGAGGAACCACGATCGCCTGACAAGACGAGGTCGCACAATCCCCGCATGTCCGAACTACGACGACATGACAATCGGAATCTTCACCCACCGACCTGCTTCGAGTAGACGAGCTACTCTCGGGACTGCTCGCTGTCGGACTCCTATCCCCATCATTGGAACCGGAATCTAGGCTTGATTCGGCTCTAATTCTCATAGCCATCTACTGACGTAGAAGAAAAAAGGATCGAGTAAAACTAAAACCATGGAAAAAATAATTTAGAAAGAGAAAGGAGAGAGAGAAAGAGAGAGCTACCTTTTGTTTTCTGAGGAGCGAAGACGAAGAATGAGGTGAGGAAGTAACTATTTATAGAGGGAAGTCAATCTTGAAGCGTCGCCAATACGCTAAAGCAAACTGTTCGACTTCCACGCTGATCCAACGGTGCAGAAGAAATCCATCGCGCAGATCTAACAGTCCAGAATCTCCAACGATTAACCTTCCCGATTTGACGGATTGACACGATTCGACTTCTTGATTTAACGGTTTGAAATCCCTAGCGATTCGCCTTCCCAATTCGGAGATTCGTAATCTTTTTGAGTAATTAACTTTCCCGATCTAACAGTTCTAAATCCCATGGATTCGCTGGTCCATTTTAGTAGCTCAGAATTCAAGACAGCTCGAAGTCTCCAGCTGTTCGCTGCTCCGCCTCATCAGCTCGGAGTAAATAATATTTCGTACCAATTTCGACTCGGTTTATTCCGAATCCATCTCTTTTCATGAAGTCCGCCGAAATCAACTTATCGCTCATACTTCGACGAACTGGGGGAGGGCTAATTGTTGGAGGTAAGCTGCGCACCCCCCTTAAATCCGTCATAAACCGAATCTAAACCGGTCAACTCTGAACGTTGACTCGAATGGGTCTATTTCAACTCGCCCACATCGGCCCATTAGACCCACCTCGGCCCATCAACGATCTAACTCGGCCTATCGAGCCTCGAACACCATCTATGCCACCTCGGCCCATCACTCAGTCTCCGGGCCCACTAAGCCCGACTAACCCTAGTCAGTGCCGACCTTTGAAAAGAAAGGAAGATTTCTTTTATTCGACTCGCAAGAATAAAGGAAGATTTCCTTTTATTAACTTCGAGAATAAAGGAAGATTTCCCCTTATCAACCCGAAGGAAATGGAAATATTCCTTATCCTGACCTCTGATAAATAAGGAAAGGAGACCGCCTCAAAACCCTATAAATACGGAGAGTCACCTCATTCACACCCATGCCCACTTTCCCGCAAGAAACCTAAGAGACTTAGCTTCGAGGACATCGGCTTAGTTTCTTAGTTCTTACTTTTCAATCACCAAAAACTCTTGTACTTCGCCGAGATTGCTAATAAAACAAGATTTCCAAATCCCTTTTGTCTTTTTATTTAATTTTTTCGAACCAGTTTCAACACTAACCCACAAATCATTTGCTTTTTTAATTCACAAATGTCATTAGTAGAACCCTCATGTTTCTCGTATTCATTAATTTCATCAAAGATTAAATTATGTGTCTCGTATCCACCATATCCTCCAAGTAGTGATGTTACTATGGGCAGCCCGGACCCGTTTAGGCCATGTTCGTTTAAGTTCCGCTCGTTTAAACTCGTTTATGTATGTACCCGTTTAAGCCCGTTTAAATTAAAGCCCGCTGGGCTTAAACCGTCCCGTTTAGATTTTTTTTTTTTCAAGACATAAAATTTACCCGGAGGCTTCTATAGCTCCGACATTTGTTTGGTTGGTTTCTTTGCTAATTTTTTCTTTGATTTGTTAGTTTTTTCCAATTAATTTTATATATGGAAAAGTTTTTGATTGTTTTTTCGTGGGATTTTTCCAATGGAATTTTCCAATTAATTTTGATCTCTTAATAAACTATTATTCAGTGTAAAAAAATAAAATAAATACATATAAACCATAACATTAATAGTAAACTAAACGAGATCTTATATGTATATATTTCAGTTTAGGCCCGTTTAACTTCAAGTCCGCCGGTTTAGGCCCGTATAATGATATAATGGCAAAATTGTAAATAAGACATATTGATTTTGCACATGTATAAAAAAAAACACCACAATCTCAATGGAAATAGTTTTTTTTTGGGTACTTAAATGGGTTTAAACGGGTACTTTTTCGCGGGCATGCTTGTTAAATAAACGGGCCAGCCCTGTTCGACCCGTTCACTACAGGAAAAAATGGTTACTCTTAGCACCCGAAAAACGCTATCTAACGATACGATAGCGTTAAGAAAAGCGCTCTGGCATAGCCCGTGATAATAGGTCTGCCACTTTCGATAGAGCTTTTTGGCATTTCTATCGTGTCTTCACCTAATATAGCGTTTTTTCTATGCAATTGTATATTTTACAATAGCAATTGTACTTTGTTATTAATTGTTTTATTCATAGCATTTTTGTAATTTTACTATAGCATTCGAAATATGTAATCGTTTCTATAATTTATTCCAATAATTTATATTTAAATTAAGATTTGCTGGATTTTTTTGTTTGTTGATAAATTGACATATTAAAAAAAATGCCAAATTTTATTATATTATTTTCATATATGAAACAATGATACAAAAGACCAATATTACAAAGTAAAAGTACATGATTAAAAGATAAGTCGATACAACACTTGTATTGAAACTTATGAATTCTCCCTTCACTCTTGGACCTCCAATCTTTGAAATTTCTTCTTCGATATCATCAACAAGAACTGCCTGCAAACGTATAGAAACAAAAGCATTTTTATTTAAAAAGAACAGTCTATACGTATTAAACTTACGGGTGTCGAAATTATCATAAATGGATTAAATATATAACTAAATATATATATAACAAAACGGGTAGCTAAAATCACTAATTTTGAATCATAAATGTCATACCAAAAATATATTTTTCCATACAAAATAGAAAACATAAAAAAAGAAATAAAAAATTGTCGCATGCCCTCATTCTGGATTAAAATTTTAGAAAACTATATAATATACTTTATACCAAAAATAAAATTGTTAATACATCTCAAACTTTTACATCCACATATACATTTTGTCAAAAAAATAGAACTAAACATCAGAAAACAAAAATTAAAACTTACCTCCGTTCTAGGAGGGATTAGAAAAAGATTATGTCAACATAATGAACTCCCGTTACTTTTCATATTTAACTTCCGTTTTAGGGCGGATTAGAAAAAACAAATTATATATAAACACCAAAATAATTATGTCTCATATGACAAAAATTAAATATACAAAAATATTATTTCTAAACACAAAAATAAACACAAATTATATTACAAAACTTGATAAACAAAAAAAAATTCATGTGCGGATGCACGGTTTTAGAATCTAGTTTTGTAGTTAAAATTTATTATTTTGCTGAAAATAGTGAAAATGAGGAAACAAGTGGCATCCTTGATAGAACTAGTGAAGATGAAGAAAGAAGTGGTACTCTTGAAGGAGTTTGGAAATATTCTTGGTGAAGGTGGTTATCGTGAGAAGAAAAAATGTTGCAAAAGTGGTATACCATATAGATTTTGTAACATCCCTATCCCGGGCCTCCGAATAAACCGGGGAATTCGGGCATATTAGGTTGGCAGACTAACCCCCAAAGGTTAAGTCGCATGGTTTGGGTCCAATGGTGAGCACACAGGAAAACGCCCATGTCACAATCAACAATATAAGACATTCCCGACCATCGCTAACTGTACAAACAAAGGGAAGAAGAGGGTTGAGAAATGGGGATTATAACTCAATGAGGATAAGCCTGGTGGAGACTCACAGTTCACTTCCAGACATTACGCGAGTTACTATTAATGAAAGTATAATCCTAAAACAAGCACAAACAAATGGGATCCACACAATATTCCATCGATCCCCAATTCATTACTCGAGCCCATTATTCCACCTCTTATAACCTCGTGACACCCAACCCCGCCTTCCCGAATGAACCAGACGAATCGGCCTGCCACCACCATTCTATTCACTCATGACACCCGATCCCACCTTCTCGTAGGAACCAGATGAATCGTCCTGCCACCACAATATGTGTCACACAGACTATCCATGAGGGCTCGCTAACCCTCCATGGCGATGAGAATGGATGCCCCCTATAGGCAGCCCTCAGCCCCAAAAAAAATATTCGCACCACACGGGGTTGCCATGTGACGGACACCTAACAGTTCTAAAATATAACTCCACACAATACGGACACCTCACTTTCTTTCAGATCTCGTTTTATTGTTTTTGATAAGTCTTTTCTTAAAACCTAGCTTTCCTCTAAGCGAGCTATTTGATTCGTTTAGTGTTTCATGTTGTTTTTCAATTGACTATAATATTTATATTACACCATATATTATTAGATATGTTATTAGGTTGTTCTAGATCTGTTCTAGGGTTTTATGATGAATAATTGATTCTTGCTTCACAAGGATTGTTGAATATGGACTAGATCGGGATGTAATCCGTATTGTGTGGAGTTATATTTTAGAAATGTTAGGTGTCCGTCACATGGCAACCCTGTGTGGTGCGGATATTTTTTTTTTGGGGCTGAGGGCTTCCTATAGGGGGCATCAGTTCTGACCGTTGTGGAGGGTTAGCGAGCCCTCGTGTATAGTCTGTGTGACATATATTGTGGTGGCAGGCCGATTCGTCTGGTTCCTAAGAGAAGGTGGGATCGGGTGTCATGAGTGCATAGAATGGTGGTGGCAGGCCGATTCGTCCGGTTCCTTCGGGAAGGCGGGGTCGGGTGTCACGAGGTTATAAGAGGTGGAACAATGGACTCAAGTAATGAATTTGGGATCAATGGAATATTGTTTGGATCACATTTTTTTGTGCTTCTTTTAGGATTATACTTTCATTAATAGTAACTCGCGTAATGTTTGGAAATGAACTGTGAGTCTCCACCAGGCTCATCCTCACTGAGTATTCCCCATTACTCACCCCTCTTCTTCCCTTTGTTCTGTATAGGTTAGCGATGGTCGGGAATGTCTTATATTGTTTATTGTAACATAGGCGTTTTCCTGGCAATCATGTGTGCTCACCATTGGACCCAAACCCTTTGGGGGTTAGTATGCCGACCTAACATGCCCGAGTTCCCCGGTTTATTCGGAGGCCCGTGATAGAGATGTTACAAAATATATATGGTATACCACTTTTTGTAACTTTTTTTTCTTCCCACGATTACTGATATTCTCATATTTTACTCGTTTTAGCATGCATTCTACTTAGCGTTTTGAGTCACATGCATGCATAATCATTGTTTTCCTTAGTGTTTTGGTCTAAATTAGAGTCTAGCTAGGTTTCATTAAGTCCTAGTGAGTCTTGCATCATTTGGAGTGTTTTATAGGTGCTTGGAGTCATTTTGGAGAAGTTTGGAGTTATGGAGCATAAGAGAAGGAAGGGGTCATCCG
>PKMM01054708.1:24352-71574 GCA_002933915.1 Eutrema heterophyllum
TAAATGTTATTTATAAATATTATAATTAATTAGAATATTCATATCTAACAATAAAAATATTATGTAGATTAGTTTTAAAAAAAGACATGTTTGACAACAGGAATAGTAGTTATCCAAATAAAAAATAACATAATATGAAAGGTTTCCTGTTTGGACACAAAATGTATACCTCTTTTAATAGTATAGATAAATCACACATGATAAATATAAAAGAATATAACACAAAACTAATTTATGACAGAATGACAAACTTTTGTTTTTGACAGATTTTGTAAATGCATACTTTAAAATTCTATCCGGCAAACTTATATTTAATACGAAGATTGACAAATTTATGTTAAGTCTGCGCGTTTTTTATAAATCAGCAGTTTATCTTGCAGATTTATAAATCGACTCAAGCTTACTCGTCCGGATTTTATCGAACCGAGCCAAATTTAGTTCGTAAAAAGCAGACTACTTTTGGAAAATGTGTTATTGGCAACTGAGCTTGTGAATGACTATCATAAAGATTCTATTGTTCATGCAGCGCAATAAAGTTTGACATATCGAAAGCTTTTGATATGGTTTAGTGGTCTATCATCATAGGGATACATCGGGATATTTTTCTTTATAAGACTCTTCTGGAACCCTTTCATCTCGTTCTCCCAGTTTTTTTTTCTTACGAGGATTTTTATATTTAGAGTCCATCGGCCTCCCCCTTTACAATCAAACACTGGGTTCATTTGCTACACTTCCATCAATTTGTTCTTCAAGAACATTACATTTTGATGGATCATTGGCAGCGTTTTGTCACCCTTTCAGTATCCGTGAACGCATCTGGTAACAGGTTTTGCCATATTTTGTAAGTGTAAAATTTTCTGAACTTCCAACTCGCGTTGTTTTGTGGGAGGATCAAGATATACCAAAGATAGTGTATACCATGTAACATCTTTTGGTACTTGTTTAATTCCTCCCCCTAATGCTGGGAATTCAGCTTCATTAAAATGGTAATCGGCAAAACGTGTCGTAGACATATGACCAGTTACTGGTTAAAGATACTTTATTATACTCGGTGACGTAGACCTAACATATATCCCCTATCTTCTTTGTGCCCCCATTTTAGTTCTTTTTGGTGGGACTAGAGGAACATATACCGCACATCCAAAAACACGAAGATGGGATACATTTGGCTTATGGCCAGATGTTACTGGTAATGGGGAGTATTCATGATATGCACTTGGTTGTATATGGACCAATGCCGCAGCATGCAATATAGCAATGAAATTGGGAGTTTAATTTGTTTTGAATATTAACGGTCTAGCAATGAGTTGCAACCGTTTAATTAAAGACTCAGCCATGCTGATGTAAGACTCGGATTCCACCAAGTAACACCCACGAGAATCAATAATCAAAGCTGAGATGATGGTCGATAGAAGATGGTGAGTAACCATTTTGTTGCTTGATTCCACAAACAACGGGACAAGAGGCTGAATCCCAAGCGCTATTCCTCTCGAGGGAGACAAGTCTCTACACGAAATCTAGAAAGATTGAATCTCACAATCTACCTAGAACTCGCACAAACACAAGAGAACAAGGATTCCACCTATGAACTCCAATGAACAAAACAAAAAGACAAGCTTTACAAAGAGAAACTTCTCGTTTATATTTTTCTACAAGATTGGGCAATTTTTACAATGACATAAATGAGCCTTTTATAGCTCTTACATGATGATCTCTACATTAAATACATTGAAAGAAATTCAAATTCAAATTTAAAACAAAAGAGATAAATTAGGCGGTCAAAAGAGATAATCGAAAGGGATGTGAATGAGCTGATTATGGAAGTTTGACCACTCCTTTATGCTCTTGATATCTCAAATCTTCCGGCTGATATGGAGGCTTAAGAGGTGGGTGTTCTTCATGGGACATTGATTGAACGTGAAGAACCAATGTGAAGAATGCTTCTAGATTCATTCGACTCCATTTAAGGCAAGTTGCGTTTGATTGATATCTTCGGGCTGAATCAATGGCTCTGGATGGATCACGTGATTTCAATGCATGAAAAGACTTTATAGGCGTTGAATCTTTGATGATACATATGGTGGTCCAAGGTAATGTCGAAGTTTCCATAAATGGCACATTGTGGACCCGATTATTGAATTTGATGGCACCGGGTGGATCCGGGTGGATCCGGTTCGGAACTCCAATGTTTAGGGCCCATGAGAGACTGACAACACCATATTTTTACCCGTTTTACTATTTATTTAAGAACACTTTAATAAGTGTTTCACTTGCTTTTCTATGTTTTTATTATGGTTTTCGCATATTCGTAGTGTCAAGACTCTTTTCAGATTACTTAGGCGAAAGCATTGCAAATTGGAGGAAACCCAGATATTCGGCTCAGAGTCGAACCGTCAGAAGTTCAATTGCCAAAGAGGTTCTTCTCACCGTCTGATCCAGCCCAATTTTAAAGATATTCAAGAAGGACCAGCTACCTTTCCATTACAACAGATTTGAGGACGATCCAACGGTTCAATCAAAAGATACATCAAGATCAAGACGTCCCAGTTGGCCACTCTCAGAAGCATCCCAGCCGCGGCAAAGAGGTAATTCACCGCGGCCAAGAAGCCTCCATCCGCGGCCAAATGAAGGTTCGCCGCGGCCAGACCCAGTGGATCCGCGGCCAAGCCATTTTTGTCCCGTAAGCCCAATATGCGAAGCCCGTTCAATTCCAGTCACTTAAAACCCTAAAGACCGACAAAAGCAGAAGAGAAGACTTAAAAATATGCCTCTTAGAAGACCTAATTTCGTGTGCTTGTTTTCACACGATTTTTAGTTTATTTTTGTTCTTGCTTTTACTCTTAAAACTATTGTTCTTTACCTTTCGAGATTGGTGAAGTGGTTTCTCATCGGACTTAGTTCTTAAACTCGTGAGGCTCCTTCATCAATTACTGCAATTTATTTAATCATGATTTTCTGTTCATCTATGTTTGAGTAGTTTCATTGTTGGGTTTAAAGGATTTATCAACGGGGAATTCTATGTTCGATAAGGATTTCACGAGATAAAACCTTAGCCAATTTCTAGAGCTCTTTCTTATGGATAAGTTGTTAATGTTAAATCTAGCGTCATGAACTAGAGATGATTCATAGGTGTTAAGTACCACTAATAGTGCTGGATCTAAAAACACCCAATTCGTTCATCCATAAGAGCGTGTACGTCGTAAGATCTCGAAAATATACTTACGGAGTACCGTGAATTAAGAAGAACCAGTGCGAACATCACGATCTTCCACGTGGCCAGAGACAAAAGCTACTGGTCGAGTGTATAGATTTTTGGTGCGTAGGATGTACGAAAGTAGGCTACGCCGTTTATTCTGTTCAGTTTGTGGAGTTGAAATCTAGAAACATTTACTAAGAGCTTAGGGACCGTGATTGAATCGAGAATACCCCTAGATAATCATGTCGACCCAACATCGTTTTATTATTGATTACAAACCGTTTTCCCCCTCTTACTTTCAAACCATCGATTTTCACCATCTCTTTACAAGCAATTTTCCGTTTTACGTTCTTTACATTTTCGTGACAAAAACCCTTATAAAAACTTATTCCCGTCTTAGACTTCCTTACTATTTTTTTTCTAAGGTCTCGCAGAACAAGCTCTCTCTCCATGTGGATTGATACCTAAAGTACTACAACTCTCGTCTGTGCACTTGCAGATTCTTTAGGTTTTATAAATTTAAAACCTACAATTTCGGAAACGAATCCGACGCTGTCAGAGACTCACTAGTACAAGCCATGATGATTCATAAGTGGGCCGCATCATCCATGGGTTGTAGATTTCAGTTTTGGGCTGAAATGCTTTCTCGGGTAGATTAGGATCCGGTGGGGCGATCTCTTTGATTAGGCTTGCAATGGGGTGAATTTCTTGAGTCTTCACAAGTCTTGACATAACTTCATCTTCATGGGGATATGCTGATGATGACCACATCACATGCCATTTTCGATATGAACATGCGGAACCGAATGTTCAACACTGGTTCCCATAGACATGCAATAATCATTAAAAGCTTGTGAAGTGAATTCACCAGCGTTATCTAGCCTGACTTTCTTTATGTCATACTCAAGGAATTTTGCTTTCAACCTAATTATTGGGGCAATGAATATTGTGAAAGCCACATTTCTTGTAGTTAGTAGACACACATGTGACCATATACTGGATGCGTCAATTAATACCATAAAGTATTGAAACGGCCTGCTGATACATCATGGTTTTACCCCTTTTAAGCCATGATATAAGTCCGTTTTATAGAGTCTTTCTACTATTTTGTAGTGTTTTAGAGTCTTTTACAGGTTTTAGCACGTTTGGAGCATAATTGGAGATATTGGAGCTTTTTGGAGCAAAACAGAGTTCGTGTAGCTGAGTACCCGATTTGAAGCTTTAGTATCGATCGATACTGACTAGTATCGGTCGATACTCACTGCATGAAAACAGGAAACACGACTTTTTACAAGATTTAAGAGTCTGCACTTTGGTCCAGAAGACTTTAATAATTACAAGAAGCCCCAAAACGTGTTTTAGCATTATAATTAGGTTTTTCAACCACTTTTGTGAGCTACACTTTATTCTACTTTTGTTCTGATTGAGAGAGATTGTTTGAGGGATTTTGGGGAGACAACTCTGAACCTCTTTGTTTCTGATTGATTTCTTTTATGCAATTTTATTCATCTATGATTTCTGTTCCATTAATCATGTCTAAGTAGATCCACTTTAGGTTTAGGGTTTTCTCATAAGGGTTTTCTCTGAATGTTAGGTTAATTAGTTAATTAGGATTCACCATCTGAATTAGTTCTTCACCATAGGTTGTTCTCATAGCTAATTCTAGGTTGACGAATCTGAAACTTAGATCTTAGGATAATTGATTTGGCACGAGAGTGCGATTAATTACCTCCTAGAACTTAGGGTGAGCAAAATAACTATTCGCAAAGAGATTTGGTTTAGTTGTTTTGTGAACAAATCAAACCTGAACTAAAAGCTGGTTTAGACTTTAGGATTCGCAAAGAGATTTGGGATTCTAGGATTTAGACTTAGATAGTTTTCGCAACGAGAGTTGGTTAGCTATATTTTAGTGATTTGAGTTCAAGAATCGCGCTAAATCTGAATCATGTTAGTTAGTTTATCTACATTCATTGAATTCCTGAGATAAATTAGTAAGACTTATTCGTAAATTTCTTGGAGGGACACATATAATTTTTCTGGACTAGGATGGCCTTGCTTTCAGGAAGGCGTTGAAGGAACTATCGTAGGAGCAAAAAATTTACGAATAAGTCTCTCTCCCCTACACGCGGAATTAGAAGCACTTATTTGGGTCATGCATTGTATGATTGCAAACTAGAAGACGACACTAGCTTTTGCAACAGACTGTTCTGAACTGGTGAAGATGTCTACACCCGAGGAGTGGCCGGCTTTCACATTACACTTGGAGCAATTCGTGAAGAGTAAGGAAGTGTTTACTTTTTTTCTCTATCTCACGCAAACAACACAAAGGCGGACAAGTTAGCACGGAGTGCTCGTGTCTACCGATTAGATATTATTTATGTAAACTCGGTACCTCCAGTTTGAATCTCCGAACCGTTTTAGGTATTTAGGTTGTTGATAAAAAAAAATTTTAATTTAATTGCACAGTGAAACTTATTGTGCATTTGTCTATTAGACAAATTGGGCTAAGTGCAGTTGGGCCAACAAACAAACTAAAGGCCCAAAAACAAACTCACGTCTTCACCTTGTTCACTTCAAACCGCCGACGACAAAAAGAAACAAGTTCACGTTTCCGATTTACACACAGTCCAATTCCAACTCAAAAGCGTGCATTTTCGCAACAATTCCTAACGCCCCTTCCGCATCCATGCTTTTTAGCTATTTAGTAATGAATAAGTACTAAGAGAAGTGAATTACTTAATAGTAAAATAATTTACTTAGGGTAAAAGTAAATATTAAATAATGTGATAGATAATGACAACAGGTATAACACTTTTAATTTTTTATAAGTAGCCCAACCGAATTACTATTCAAGCCACATATCTACCGGTCAGACATGCGATAAACACGGAAGGAAAGGAAGGATATTTTGGGGTTATTAGAGAAATAAGAACCATTGACAAAAGTCCACGTGGTCGTCACGATGCTTTTCAAAAATCTTATCCAAGCTTATGCTCTTTCATACCTCTCTTCTCCAATGGATCCTCCTCTACTCTTTTCATCTCTCTAACAATGAACAAACCCAAAAAATTATAAGAACTGAAAATGGCGACTGCTACTTTGTCCTTCTCTCCTCTCTCTTACTCCCATTCCCATTCTTCTTCTTCCCTCAAACCGACACCGTTTCTCAGATATGGCAAGAAACAACAACAACAACTTCACCTTCACCACCAAATAATCATTACCATCTCATACCCAAATTACCATTCTACCCTTTCTCGCCACCTAGCCGTCTCAAGAGACGACGCCTCCACGCCTCTCGAAGAGACCGAGACCATGGAACTCGAAGACGCGACTGAGAAGCGAAGAAGAGAAGAGGAGAAATTCGCGGTTTTGAACACTGGGATCTATGAGTGTAGATCATGTGGGTACAAGTTCGACGAATCAGCGGGCGATCCATCGTACCCGATCCCACCGGGTTTTCAGTTTGATAAATTACCTGAAGATTGGAGATGTCCAACTTGTGGAGCTGCAAAGAGTTTCTTCGAGAGTAAAATGGTTGAGATTGCTGGTTTTGCTCAGAATCAACAATATGGACTTGGTGGTAATGCACTTACCTCTGGTCAGAAAACTGCTTTAATCTTTGGGAGTCTCTTCCTTTTCTTCATGCTTTTTTTGAGTGGCTATTTTATCCAATGATGATGTTTACTAATTTATCCAATGATGTTGTTATTACAGTTTTTATAATATTTCAATACACCATTATTCTCATTTATTACTTAACAGTGAATTCTACTGGAAAGGTTGGTTTGAAGAGTAATTAAACACCTAAAATTTAACAATGTTGGTCTCATGGTGAAGACATTTAACACTATAATTCGATGTCAAATGCGTAGACTAGTCAAATATTTGTTAAGGTTAATGCCGGAGAGGAGATTGTGAATCTGGAAAATGTAATTGGATCAGTCTCAATCTACTCAAGAATATATGGCAAAGATCTAAATCAAAGAGATCGAAACAAAAGGTATTTCCATGAAAATGCAAAAGCAGATGAATAGATGATAAAAAAAAAAAAAAAAAAGTTATTTCATGCTGATAAATGATCAGAATGAGCAAAAGCGTTCGATTAGTAAGATTGTGTGCTATGAACCTTTTCTCTAAATTGTATTATTTAAGAGAATTGGTACTTTTTTTTTTGTAGCTCAAAATCAGTAAACTAAATAACATCACTTGATCAATGCCACCGAATTTTCTCCCGGAACGATCGCTGGAATCATAGAAGCAAACGGATCTGGAGGCGGCAGAGGAGGAAGAGGAGAAGAGGGTAATATGGTAAAAGGATGCAGTCATGCAAACTGGCAAAGATGATGGGAACCAATAGAGAATTACAATAGTCAATCAATGGCATAGTAAAACATTTAACTACTTTCTTAAATTCGCGTGAGAAGTGTCAAAATAACAATTAATTTAAGAGGGAAGAAGTAAACAGAAAAAAAAAAAAAAATGTCAAAGCTACATTATACATTTGCCTTTAGCCATAAATCTTGGAGAACAAATGACAGTGCAAATATGGCAGCAGCTGCAGCTTCTTACCAGACTACAAAAGGTCATTGCAGCGAATGAAAGAAACTCGGTGTTCGATACACCACCTGTACAGAAGAAACCTGCCTCAACTAAAATCTCATTCATTTGTGCCTCGATGGCTTTGTTGTGTCTTGGCCTGATAAATCACTTTCTTTCCCGGTTTTCCATTTGTTTCACCATATCCAACTCCTTCCCTATAGTATCCACCGCCATAACTTGAAGGCAATGGTTTGAGATTTGCATTAGCAGGTTCTGTATAACTTGAATACAATTGTTTGCTTCTGACATTATCTTCTATCGATAAACCTGACAATCCAGCTCTGATTCCACCACGGTTCTGCTGCTCTACCTCGGAGTTGTTGTAGTTCTGGTTATAGTCTGGTGATCCATTTAGTGGACCAGGATATCTTGGACCGTTGCTGTACGTTCCTTGAAAACTATTGTTATACTTTCCATAATAGTAATAGCTCGAGCCATCCTCATATGCTTTCCCATAAGAAGAGGAACCTGGTGCTCTAGGTCTATTGACTCCACCGTAATAATGATTACCCGGTACATTTCGGTTGTATGCGTATGGGTCAAGAAGTCCTGAAGCCGAACCACTTGAGGATTTCATGTTAAGGGTGTTTTTGATCAGACGATGAGCTGCTTCTCCCAGCGTTGGTCCGGCTATAGCACCAGCCACTTGTGGTCTGCACCGTAGATATATTATATGCTTCTTTGTTCTTAAAAATTATTCACACTGTGATCTTTGAAATATCAGTGTGTAGTAAAAAACCCTTACCTATCTCGGGCTTGTCGGCGTCGGTTGCTATTGTCTTCATGCCACAAAGGAGGAAATGGCTTTATATCTGCTGACGTCAAGATCTGCAAATTGAAACTTTACATGATGAATATCGATCAACTTGTTTTGCAACGAATATTTAGCAGATAAATAGACTTGTAAGATGGAAAAAAAAAACAAATATACTGGTAAGAAAACACTGACATTTGAGATACAAGCAAATAGATTCTCCTAAACGATACAAAACCTAATTTTCCATTTCTTTTAATGCAGTGATGGACTATACTGTTCATGACGGACTCCTTTGGTGCGACATACCTTGTCCGGAATGATCGCTCCTCTAGGTGGTTCTGGGATATGAGTGTGTTTCGCAGGATTCAAGTACGTAACATTTCTGAAAATTGTATAGGAAAAGATCTGAGTAAATCATAATTTTATTAGACAGTAACTTGTGAGGCACAAGAAAACGTACAAGGCTCGGTTCTGCTCAATGCATGGCAAACCATTTACAGGGGAAACCACTTTAGTTTGGAAACCATTCCTTTCACTAAACCAGAGAAAACCGTTCATCCCTTGGCTGCAACAAACACAAGAGAATCGAGAATAAGAACAAGCTCGATATTCAGACTACACACAGCTTGTTAATTATCAGTTTAGCCAATCAAAACTAACCTCGAATTCGGGTCAATCATCCATGGAAGACATTCATGTGGTGCCAACTGGTGGTAGAACTGGTAGTACTGCATAACCCGCTGGCCCAGTGGATGGGTGGGGTGTACGTATAACAAATCAAGCATCACGCTGTTGCGTTGCCGTTCTTCAACCTGCCAGATTGATCCCATATTGAATATTTAAGAGCTAATCATTTTCAATTCTAGTTACAACAAGACAATACTGAAGGCTGGAGCAACTCTAAGCTGTAAAGCTACTTTATAGCTAACAAAAAAAAAAAACCATCCCGAAGGTCCAAGATTTTATCTTTCATCAAGAATTATAGTTTTCTTGGAGAGGATGTAGTTTTGACCAAACGATATGCATATGTATTTCGAGTAAAGATTCAGTTCAAACCGTTAGCGTTTCTTCAAGCTTCCTTGTAGCAGCTAACAATAATTTCTCCTCAATGAAAGGAAGTTTTGCAATACCCTGGATCACAGCAAGTGCGAAACACACAACATCAAAATCTGAAGAACAGAATACAGTCTCATCGTGATAACATCATCACTATATCCAAAGAATACAGACAACCATGAACCTGCCAGGCGAAGCGTTTTCCATTCATGTCAATCTCAAAATCTGTAAATATAATAATAGCTTATGAGTATCCACTATCCAGCATAAATATATAGGAAAAGAACTGTATATATATATAGCATTTGGGATCAATGATTACCAGCAGGGTAAAATTTCAGGATCGGGGATGAGGGATCAGTCATCAACTTCCGGTATTCTCCAGGCAGAGCATTTGAGCTGCAAAAACCAAGAAACACAATTTACATCACCGCAGGCGCCCGAAATAATAATCATTGAGGTTCCACAAAAAGAAAGGAACCTTGCAGCCGGCAAGGTTCCCATTAACTGGTCAAAAGGTTTAAAGGGCTCTCCAATGAAAAATGTGATTTCCAAATCAGATAGATTCTTAAGATCTGAAGCAAATGGAGCATAATGGTATGGGTAAAACCTGCAAAATTAGAAGAAAGGGTAAGAAAACACAGACTAGCATTCAAAATTTGCAACTTAGTATTTCTCAACAAGTGACACCAATATCCAGGTCTATCTTGAAAAGAGACCAATCAGTTTACAATAAAATAAGATATTCCAGACTTTTCTAAAACATGGCTCTCATGGCAGTCACATGACATTCTCAATGTAAACTTTTCGTAAAGTTAGACTGACCATTGCCAAGAGCATACACCTTGGTAGTAGTACCGGCAAACCCAGCACAAACCTTCAACATATTTTAGTACCTACAAGGAAAATAGCTCATCAGACTTGATGACAGTTTTATGTTCATCTTAAACTGTCTCAGGAGACATCTCAAAAAAGTAGTTCAAATCGCGCTATAAACCTCTATAAAAGATAAAACGCACTATGAAAATATCAAGTTGTATATTTGGTGGTCAAAAACTTTCAAGATGAGAGACTTAAAAGGATGTTAAAAGTCTACATGCGCACGAAATCACATAAGCACATGGCCTGAAGAAACCTTTATTTGACTCTAGATTTATCATAACAAATCATCAGAAGGGTGACTGAGAGAGTTATTGCCGGAAAACTCACCAGGTCTTGCTTGATTTGCTCAGTTTTCTCTGGATTGGTCGTTCTAAATTTCTCAGCATAATACCTCTCCTTGTAGCCTGGCTCTCCTAACTTAATCTACACAAATTGAAAGAGCAATTTTAGTTGTACCTCCAAAGCAATTTCCCCTGTTAATAAAGATATAAGAATCTCTCCAGCTCACAGGCTCATACTGAGAGAACGTTGCAACTATTTTACCTTATCGTCTATCGGTTCAGGTGGTACCTCAGATGGGTCTCTTCTTGATCTTTGTTTCATTTCTTCATTGTTGTCCATTGACTGAATACCAACATTACCACACCATTAGCCATAAATGTTGTTTGAACATAACAGAAGAATATGATACAAACCCATTGATTAGAAGTGGAGCTAGTTATTGCCTTATAAGGGCACCATTCACTCAAAAGCTAGCTTTTAGGGGTGAGTTCTACCCAGTTCTACCCATTACCCTTACAAGGATTGGATTGGCCCTAATATAGGAATCCTATCAACTGGTATCAGAGGCTACCACATGGCAACAGCGCAATAAAGTAGAATGATGAAACTAGAAAGGGATCATAGACAGGGTAGGTGGCCCAACATGGTGGTCAGTGCCAAAGGCATGGTGGCATGTTGGGTTGAAACATTGATTCATGTGACCAGTTAGTTAGTGCCTTATAAGGCTTATAAGGGTATGAGCACCCTACTTTCCTAAAGCCTCCAAAGGGTTGCATAAGGGGAAATATGGGATAGGTTAAGAATACCTGTTTAATCCGCGTCCTTTTCTGAAATATTTTATCTTCATTTACAGCGACAGCTTGAATGAAATGCTCTACCCTATCTAGTAAAACCTATCAATGGAGAAAAAGAGAAGATTGTCAATAGGTTAATGGATGAAAAGAAAACACACACAAAGTCCATGGAAATAATGCAGTTCAGATTTTAATTAGTAATCATCTAGGCAGACAATATAGAAGCGAAGCAATTCAAGTGAAAATTAGTCATAAGATAACTGACCATTTTCTACAGCTCATACAAAATAGGGTATTGAGCAATGTGAAGCGAGAATGAAATGGGAGAAAGATTAAAAAAAACCAATAACTTACCTCACCAGAATCTGTTAGATAGCCTCCCATAGCTGTAAACTCCTTTCTGTAAACATGCATCAGCAAGTTTATAGCCCCCTGAAGTAACAAAGAAACTGAGTATAAAGATAAAAAAAAAATTAAGCTAAAGACTATTTTGTCAAATGCCTCGATGGCATTATACTGCGTGAAACATGATAGTTATTCTTCACATGGCTATTGTGACTATATTTTTACAGTCAACAGAACAATAATGCTATGAGGTAGGAATGAAAAGATTCCATGATATACATACCTCTCGAATTTCCAATGTAGGCATATGAGGTAGGAAGTCATTGCCAACAAAGAAGCAAAGGAATACAAAGTCGTCTATAATTCTCTCGAAGTTGATTGTGAAAGGAGGATCTGGAATGGCCAATTCATATTGCAGATATTCTCGCAACACCCAGATGTTCAGGAACTATAAAACACATCACATCAGACAGATATGAGAAAGCTCCAAAAGTGGCATGTTGTTCAACTGCAGCAAGATCTCTTGGAGATAACAAAGTAAACTACTTAAACCTGATATTTTTTCTTGTGGATTGGAATATCAGATGCTGCAATTGCGCTACCTGATTTTCCAGGGCAATCTGCAGCAAAATGACCAGTTTGTCCACACACAAAACATTTCTCTTGTTGGCCAGGGTATGTGATAACCTGGAATTAAGATGATCCGTCATTTGATTGACTGAGTATCAAAGCAAATATAGAGCATAGGGGTGGAAAACAGCTACCTCTCTTAAGATTGAAAAGTGAACTTCATGTGTCGCTAGAGATAGCATTATCAAATCTGCATCCTGCATAATAATATACAGCTCTTGGCAAATAAGGAATGAGCAATTTGTTTGAAGAACCACCAAAATCTTACCAAGCAAAAAGGAAGTCAAACAACTACATTGTGGGTTGACACTAACCAGACCATATAGACAATGCCGTGTATTTGGATCAAAACCAGGAAGATTACGTTGGAGACGAATGTATGACATTATCTTGTGTTCTCCTTCCCCCGGAACATTTGAATCAGAAAGAATTACCTTCAAATATTAATCCATGAAAACTTAGGGAGACAAATTACCTTGAGAACCATAAGTAAAGGGACAACACTAACAAAACAGTAAGCAAGAATAGGATAAAATATTGCACAGTTAGGAAATAACTGCCAAGTTAGATGAACGGTATCACACCTTAACAAATCTCCAACCAGGGTTATGGTTTAACCTAGATTGGACGTAATACTGAAGAGCTACAGACAGTATAGCCATAAACTGGGTCCCAGGAGTAATGACATTTGAATCTGAGGTTTCTGCTTTCTCTTTAGCAGACAAGATTTGCCCCCCAATCTCAAAATCTTGTCTCAACCTCTCTTCCTCAGCTTCCTATTCAACGAGATATAGTATAAACAACAGTGACCCAAGCAAAGCCAAGAGTAAATGTAAAATAGAAAGACAAAGAGAACATACAGCCTCCGCTGCGTCCTTTGCAGCTCTAAAACGTCGAGAACGCTGCTGATTCATCTTTGCTCTGGGTGCAACTCCATCTGCAACATCATACTTAGTTCAGATCCCATCTCACACAGGGAAAAAGACAGGGGAGAAGAAGGAAGCAAAGATCACCTATAGCCAAATAAAGAACCTTCCTCGGTCGCACTAATGTAAAGAGATGGTCAATGTACTCAAACATTGATTTGAAAACATCATCGTATGTGGCAGGTGCAGGCTGCATTGATATCATGTAATCAAGATGCGATTAGCTAGCGAAATCATCATGGAAATCAAGTATCAGCATAACACATATTGCTGCACACTCACTCTCATTCGTTAAAATGTGTCCTCAACTTAAATAAAAACCTTATAGCTTGCCTGTCTCTTGTTTTCTAGTCAAAAACTTAAGAAACCTACTCTTAACTAGCATAACTGAGCAGAATCAACACTGCCATTTGCATCAGATTTCCCAAAATAATATATATCCAATTCAGCTTCTGAAAAGACCTTCCATTCAATTTTGGTAAGCAAAATAATCGGAAAGCAACAACTGTGAATCATCATATTCTCCACCAAAATACTTAACTCGGTGATTTCATTTCTCATATAACAAACCCATGTGCCTAATACGATCAACACAAAACCATAACCAAGTAATTCACAGCTAAATCCGTAAACAGATAAGAGTCAAAAACCTACCTTTCCTTCAGGATGGAAACAAGGATGGATGATACCGTTCATATCGAGGTACAGATTATCAAATTCGAAGCCGTTAGGGTTAGGTCTGGTGATGTCTACCGGAATTAGGTCACCACGACCTCCATCGGTGGGTTCTTCCTCAACGACGTCGCTAATAGACTTCGGGTATCGGTCAGCGAGCCATCTGTAGAACGCTGGTACTCCCATAGCGGATTAGGTCTTCCTTTTTCTGATCGGCGATGAGGGAGATCCGAGTGTGAAGCTTGTTCGCGATCAGTTTGACGTTTATCGGCTTAAGGATACTAATTGTGATTTTCCTTCTACAACTTTGTTTTTCACGTGCAGAATTTTTTACTGAGTTTAGCTGTCACCAAAAGCAGAAGCATCTCGCTTCACTTTGTCCCCAAGTTGAAAATATGCACTTGACTAGGCGTGAGAAGAAGCCAAACCACAAATGTTTTTGGATAACAAGCTAGGGTTGTTAATTTTGGACTCGAACCGTAAAAGATTACTGAAGCATGCGGATAGAGATGTCAATATGGTTTTAACCCGCGGGCCTGGGCCAAGTAAGCCCATCACGGGGCGGGCTTGGACATGTTTTTTTTTGTCCATAATTTAGCGGGTCTCGCGGGTTGAACCGCACGGGTTAACGGGTTTCGCGGGTCAACCCGTAGCGGTTTTGCGGGTTGACCCGCTATATTCATTTTTTTGTCGCTTAATAGCATTCCCGTTGTCGATGATGAAGATGGTGATTCCCGATGGTGATTTGTTGCATTTGGTTATGGCTCCGACACAGAATCTAACCAGGGACGAAGAGCTTCGACGACTGAAGAGAGTGAAGGCGATGGAGATGGAGATTTCGTGGTTTTAGTTTGTAGGTGATTCGATTGATTAGCGATTGGTACCTAAAATCGAGGAAAATATTCAGTATGCACCGTTACCCTGTTCCAATGAGTTCTTTTTGGGTCCAAGTGCGAATTGAGATTGCATCTTGTAATTGAGGATTTGCTTTTCACTATGTGATTTCAATTTTAAAAACCTGATACTGTTTTTTTGCTTCTTTGCAATTCGAATAGTGTTCTCTTTGTGTCATTATATAGCTCAATTTTCTTGATTCTGCTGATTCGAAGCGGTGGTTCGAAAGATACATCAGATTTAGTGGGGACGTGTCTGTCTGGCGCCCTAAGGAGCTATGCGCAGAGAGTAGTACCGACCAACTGTACCGACCCAGGACTGGTCGGTACAGATCTCCAGAATCAGAAAAAACCAGTTTCAGCTGGGTCAATACCCGGTTTGTCCCGGGTTGACCCGGTTCGCCCACCTTATTTTAAATAGTCCAAAAACCTAATTTTCATGATCTAAGCTTTATTTTCTCTCTTTCTCCTTGCACAAAAACGTGGTCACCTTGATTCCTCTTAGGATTTGGATGATTTTGTAAGAGATATCTTGAGTTTTATGCAATTGGAAGTTTAATCTCTTTAATCTTTCANTCTATTCATTAATCATGGAATCCATCATCTTTCTCATGAGATTTGTTGGGTTCATGAAGATTAGTGAGTAGAACCTTCTTGGATCATTGGGCTTGGTAGATTAGGGGGTTTCTTGGTTAATTATTGATTTCTATGACTTAATTATATTGTTTCTTCTCTTAATTGATGGTTTTAATGCTAGATTAGGCTTGAGAAAGTTGATCTAGAGCTAAGGGCATTTCATGCACACAAGGTGTTTGATGAAATGCCCAAATAAATTAAATAAGATGATTTTCATACTGAGCTCATGAGAGTGATTGTCTAAGGTGATTATTAGCTAATAGAACTTGAGTTTAATGCTTGCTAATTACTTATTTCACAAATGATAATTTGATCTTGATTTGGTAATTAGCGAAGTGATTAGTACTAAGAGATTAGATTAATCTTGATTAGTGTTCTAGGCTTAAGGAAATGCTCTTTTGTGATTATGTGGACATCATTGATTAGCTTAAGATTCCCCCAATCAATTGCCTTGCCCAATGATCCTCTTTTAATCATTGTTAATCTCGTTTAGTGCTTGTCTTTTGTTTATTTGCTTTCAATTACATTAGGTTGCTAGATTAAAACCCAAATCTCTTTGGTTTGTTTAGCTTAAGCGATTTCTTGCATTCTTAGTGTGTTGTTCTTGTGCCTCCCTTGGATTGATCCCCAAATACTACAATGATGGAGTGTTTGGGTAATTGATTTGGATACAGACAATTATCCTTCATCANAGTGAATGTCTAAGGTGAATCTTGGCTAATAGAACTTATGATTAATGCTTGTTAATTATATTTTCACAAATGAGAATTTGATCTTGATTTTGTAATTAGTGAAGCGATTAGTGCTAAGAGATTAGGCTAATCTTGATTAGTGTTCTAGGCTTAAGGAAATGGACTTTTGTGATTGGATATACATCATTGATTAACTCAAGATTTCCCCAAATCAATTGCTTTGCCCAAAGATCCTCTTTTTAATCATTGTCTTAATCCTTTTTAGTGCTATTACTTGTCCACTTGTTTAATTTCAATCATTAGGTTGTTAGAAAACCAAAACCACACTTGTTTGCTTGGATTAAAGAGTTTCTTGCATTCTTGTTGCATTGAACAAACCCCAATTGGATTGACACCTAAAATATTGCAATGACATGATCATATTTAGGATTGATTCTTAGGCCAAATCCCAATTATCAAAGACCTAAAATAAGTATTTATAGATGTAATCTTCGTTTAAGGTTTGATGTGAAATGACGGTTTTGGCCTCGGGTGAAGAAAAGACTTGTCTTGGACGAGCTAGGCGTGGCCGCGGGTGCGTGGCTTCCAGGGGCGGCGAAACGCTTCTTGGTCGCGGCTGAAACTCTTCAGGGGCGGCGAAATGGTACTTCGCCGCGGCTGGAACTTCTCCAGGCGCGGTGGACTTCTTCTTCGGGGCAGCTTCATTTGCCTTCAATGCTTCGGGTATATTTAAGGATCCAATCATTGGATCGTCTCCAATCCAATTGAATTTGAAAGCTGGTTGTCTCTACTTTGTTGTATCCAAATTTGGAGATGGTCGGACGGTGAAAATGTCTCCATTAGCTGCAAGACTTCTTGACGGTCCAAGTTTATCCCAAAATGTACTTTTGCTCTAAAATGCACTCTTTTATCCGAGTTACCTGAAATGTCTTTCAAAACTCTAAAACATGAAAATCACTTGAAAACCTTTGAAAATGGAGTTAAAACACCTACAAAAGAATATGAAAGTGATCCATAAAAATGGTCAAAAACCGGTGTTATCAACTCCCCCAGACTTAGATATTTGTTTGTCCTCAAACAAAACATAAATCTAAAATCGGAAAGAGGTTTTCGAAAATATAGGAACTAAAAAAATTCTCAGTGACCGTCCTTCTAAACCATAACCAACGTAATGCATCAATCGGGCTTAGTCTAGAGAATCTCACCAAAGTACTAAAACGATAGTCCACGGTATCCGTCATGCGAAAATCTAACTACTTAGATTCTAACTTTTAGTCAACTAGCTCTTAACATTCATTAAGGATTGCGTGATTCTTATCAAAAATACTAAACAAGACAATCGAGGCTAGGTATTATGGGCTTTTTAGAGGAGGGGTTAAAAGTGTTTCGGGTTACCGTATTTTCTTCGGAGGATGCTAGACATTATGCAAAACCACAAGAGAGGATGGAGCTGTTGATATCCATAGTTTCCAGTCACTTCCCACTTGTATAAGTGTAATCGCAAACCTCTCCTTTTTTTGGGACTTTTCTCCCTTTGACAGAACTTCTCTGCCGTTCCCCCAGACTTAGATTTTTCTCCGGGTAATTATTCGAACGGCTTCTTTCTCTCCATACACGAAACATGGTCGCCTTGGTATAAAAATATCGACTACTCTAAGACTCTTAGGCTTTTATTTCCTTTCCTTTCGATTTTTTTTAAAATTTATTTATTTATTTTTTTGAGAAAGGGAAAACGCCTTTAGACGGGAGTCTTAGAGAGTGCGAAAATTACCAGTGGTAAAAGATTTCCAAGGTGACTTTCAAGCTTGATTTGTTGATACCTCCATAACTGAATTCATCTAGTCTTCCGTCTTCTCGAGAGACTGAAAATTGTGTCGTTCCTCCCTCTCCGGCGTTTTTGCACATATCTGCACATAAGACACAAAGAGAGTTGCATGAGGTTTGAACAAATGTTAAGTTTCGGGTGGGGTACCAGCTAAAGATGAACCGGCCATCTAGGACAACAAAGAGTGGTAAAAAGGAAAAGATGTCCTAGATGTATGACTCGTTGTCTCGCCTAAAACCTTTAATAAGAAAATTATATATTGATTAAGTTCAAATAGAGTGAGCTAGTATATCATGTTGGAAAGAATTTTTATGGCTCGAAATCTTTCGGGGATGTTGCATTGTAAGCACTCTAGCTATCGCCTAGTCTAGTACCAAACCACAAAAGAGTTGGCACGAGGAAATAGCGTAAAAGCACACAGGTCTAAATCATCATAGATTTTTTTCTTATTTTCCTGAAAAATACTAAATAAAAAATATTACATGAGAATTATAAAAAATTTAGCGAGAAATAAAAAGATCCAAAGAAAATGAAATAGATTAGTGATGGATAAACATCCTCTCCCAGACTTAAATCACACGGGCCCCAGTGTGAAAAAAGTTGGTGAAAGGATGGTAAAGTAATTAAAATAAAAGATAAAGGGAAAAAGATTAATTAAACCGTGGTGGTGAAGTGCATGGCTAGGCGTCACCTGAGCCATCTGTCTCTGAGTCGGGCGTGTTGCCATCGAACTGGTGGTACTCTTGTAAGAAGCGCATCATGCGCATGTAACGTCTCTCTTGTCGTGCTGTCTTCTTCTCCATGACTGCGTATTCTGGTCCGTGTGCGTTAGCTCGCGGACGGTGCACGAGCCTGTGATTGTTGAAGTAGTCGAGCACGCTATGCATCAGCGTCTCGGTTTGCCTTGGCCACTAGGAACTGTCCAATCGTGTACGGTAGGCGTGGGGCAGTAGGTACATAGTCTATCATCTCCGGTATCCATCTAGGTCCTGCTCATTCTCGGAGTCTAGGGACAGAGTTAGAAGGTAAGAAAACAAAGTAGGACTCACCGACATTAGTGCAATATTTGTAACCAAATCTGTTGGGGTCGAGTTAAGCGCGAGAGATATTTTGGTCTCGGGAGAATTGCATCAAGTCGAACTAGCTTCCTTGAAGTGGAACCTCGGTCGAGAAATCGAAGTGAACGGCTCGTAGAATCGTTGTGATGATGCTTCCGAAAGCGGTAGTACTGTCTTCGTGTTTCATCTTTACCAAGTTCTTCGAAATGATACAAGCATAGCAAGCATAGCGCGGGTCTTTGGTGAAGGCAATTGAAGAGTGACGAGCTCGCCTTTGCAGACACTCCCCACGTTTGATCTAGAAAATATGGTGTCCGCTAAGAGCTTTTGTACAAAGCGGACAGCGGGGTGCGTGAGTAAGGAAGCTTTGGATCTTCCGTTGTCGTAGACGCCTTGTCCCATTACACTCCATAGATTGTTGTCGGGATCCTCCTCGGGGTGAATCTCATCAAGATGTTGAAGCTTCAAAGGTTCACAAAGTTCCTAGATCGTTAGAGAATAAGAATATATGCGAATGGTAAAAGTAAGTGTACCGTCATACGCTCTCGAATTGGAGCGTCTCTTGTAGCACATGGTGACGGTTGCTAAGAATTCCTTGGTGAGATCTTCGTAGGTGGGGAGATTTAGCTCCATGAAAGGTCGAAGGTTAAGTGCGTCGAGATACCAAATCACGTCTTCTTTAATCCCAAGCATGTGGAGAGTCGAGTAATCTATGCGAGGTGTTGATTTGATAACCATCTTGTTGAGCTTCTCAAGGTAATCGATATTCGGGTCCATAGGCTTTCCGACATATCGTTTTGGTCTCGGTTCCGGAGGTGGCGTTGGTTCTAGTGGAGGAGAAGGTGTGAGATCACGTCGAGGAATAGGCACGCGAGTTCTAGTCGATCGTCGTCGACTTGCAAAGAACTCGCCAAGATTTGTGTCGTCTTCTACGCATGATGTGTCCGAGCCTCCTTGGTTCCCCTCGGGTTGAATGGAAAATGATCTCCAGGAAGATTCTCCTACGTATCCGCTTTTCTTAGAGCGAGTTATGCGAGATCTCGGGTGGTCCATTTGTTCCTACAAAATAGAGAAACAACTCAACAAAAGTATGAATACGGTTGTAATTGAAAGGTTTCAATGCACGAGGATACTAAATCGAGTATCAAGAGACACATTCAATAAACAAACGAGAAATATTGGGCATAAATCAAACAAATCGAGATGATAATCATAAGTTTTGGGTTTGTGACGCACTTGCATAAAAAAATTATAATCATAGATTTTAAGTTTATCTTCATGCAATTTCAGTAGATTACCGTTTACTAATTATCAATATAGCAAGACTTGTCCAAATTAATCAAAATTAATCTCCAAATTCGTTTTTAGTTAAGCTTGAAAATTTCAAGTTCGAAAAATCTCAAAACCATAACAATTAAGTGCTACAATTGGAATTCTATCATTCTAGAAGTTCAATCGAGGGTTCTCTAAAAATTTCTAGCAATCCTAGACATAAATCTAATTAATTTAAGAGAAACTTTAGGGTTTAGCTCAATGTAAAAGTAGGGAGTTGGGTCATACCTTGGTGGATTTGATGAGATGATGGTGGAATTGGAATCTCCTTTGAAAAAGAGTAAGAATGGACTAAAGAATTTTTGTAAAAGCTTTTGAATTGAAAAAGGTGTTCTTGCTCAAAAATCTCCAAGTCTTTTGGAAGAGAAGAAGAAAGAGAGCTTTAATTTTGAAATTATCTTTTTGTCTTTGAAAAGTTGTTTTTATGTAAAAAGAAGTTTTATGTTTTTCAAAAACTTTTGTGACTTACCTTAGCGGGAAACGGGAATTAAACTGGTTTTGATTTAATTTCATGTCGGGAACATGTTCGGGATTGCACGGTTTAATGTCGCGAAAGGTTAGGGATTGGTTTCTGGTCGGAATGGGCTGGCCGCAGGTTGAGCATACGCGAACGTGGCAAAGTGCCTATTCGCCGCATGACCGGCCAACAATGGCGCGGTTAATGGCCTCCTCGCCGCGGGTCGGGTTGCCCCAGCCGAGGCTGAGTGGCCTTCGTCTCAAATCATTTTTCTCCGTCGTTTCCTTGTCGTTTCACGATATGTTTCGAATGTCTTCTTCATTTTTTGTGTTTTCTGATTTTTTTTTGGAATTTTTTTGGGTTTTTTGGTTTTTATATAAAGCCTGAAATTCTAAAAATAAAAACGTCAATAGAAAAAGAAAGATAAAATAAGAGAAAGAAAAACGTACCAAATGGGTTGCCTCACATCAAGCGCTTTTGGTTAAAGTCGTTAGCTCGACTTTTTGGTGAGATTAGGCTTGAGCAGTAGATGTCTTGGGAACAAATGTTCCTTTGGCACCATCTAGCTTGTGATGTGTCTCCCCTTTCTTTGGTATTACCTTCTTCTTTCTGCGTTTCTTCGAGATTTTCACGTTTCGAAGAGCTTGTTTCGTCTTCTCAACAATCTCTTCCACTCGTTCTTCCTTGGTATCTCTTAAATTGGGTGGAATAGTGATCTTAATTTTTGCAAATGGTTTAGAAGTGAATGGTGGACTTACCTTTGGGGGTTCCGTCTTAGTCGACTCATCTTTCTCCTTTCCTGTAAGGAAAATCAAGTTTTTCTTCTTATGTTCGTTCCTCGGGTTTGGAACTTCGTCCGGGACAGTTGGATAGACTTCATTCGATCCACATTCAAGACAATAGCTTGACAGTTGGCGTGATCGCCATTAGGATGAATCGGTGGGTTCATTTGAGCATCGTTCCTCGGTGCATCACGATTGACGGGAAGTTGTCACCTCAGATTTTCAGCATTTCGGTTTTGGTTTTGGTTTTCTTCGGGATCGAGATGTGGCTGGTCATTAGCACCATGGACATCCTCTTGATCTTCTTCGTGATCCGAAACATCACGGTCATTCTGGTGATCAAGTTGATCACGGTTTGGTTGATTCTTCGGACGGTCATTATTGGCCATCCTTAAAGTTCTTTTGAGTCTTCGGAGTTCTCTCTCGTGTCTGTCGATATCGTCTAGTTGCGATATGGTTTCTCTAGGAGTTCTCCTAGTGTTCATGCACCATAGAACAAAAGACAAAGATAAAGGAGAATGTCAAAAGAGCAACAAAGAGCTTGAAAATCAAAAGTTTGACACACCGGGATTACTCCCAGCGTGCGGGTTTTACCCTTTTAACTAGGCCGCAAGTGCACATCAAACGCAGTAATATTTAGGGATCGAATCCACGGGGCGACGTTGTCTAATTTCTAATGAATCCTAACTTATGTCTAGACGAAAACTATTTTCATGGGTTTGTCACGGTCGTAGCTAGAAAAATAAACTAAACTAAGCAATGAAATTTAAACTAATCTAAGTGAACAGTAACTAAGCGGATAATTATTTCGAGATTGTAAATTAATAAACAAAGCGTTGGGCAATTGGGTATTCTCTAGGGTTCATGGCCGATTTTTACTAAGAATTTGCTAGGATTTCTAAAGCGACTTTTTGTCGTCTTTGGGTTCTTGAACTTGGAACACATACACTATGTGTAGTCTACTTTCGTACGACCTACACACCTACTACTTTAGTACTCTGACGGTAGCTTTCATCTCCGCCCCCGCAAAAAGTTAGTTATTATACTCAAAGGTCGTTTACGCTCACAACTCCTCCACAAGTATACTTCCAAAATCTTGTGACGGTTTTGCTCGTCTACCCTAGGTCAAGCTATTAGATTTAGTCTTTTCGTAGCTCTAAAAAACCTAATATCAGTTGCAAGGAGATCGATCAATCAAGCATGCATTAAACGAAAGGATAGAACGACACAATTTCCAGTCACTTCCCACTCGTATAAGTGTAATCGCAAACCTCTCCTCTTTTCAAGACTTTTCTCCCTTTGAAAGAACTTCTCTGCCGTTCCCCCAGACTTAGATTTTTCTCTGGGTAATTATCCGAACGGCTTCTTTCTCTCCATACACGAAACATGGTCGCCTTGGTATAAAAATATCGACTACTCTAAGACTCTTAGGCTTTTATTTCCTTTCCTTTTAATTTTTTATTTATTATTTTTTTTTTTTGAGAAATGGGAAATGCCTTTAGACGGAAGTCTTAGAAAGTACGAAAATTACAAGTGATAGAAGATCTCCAATGTGACTTTTAAGATTGATTTGTTGATGCCTCCATAACTGAATTCATCTAGTCTTCCATCTTCTCGAGTGATTGAAAACTGTGTCGTTCCTCCCTCTCAGGCGTTTTTGCACATATCTGCACATAAGACACAAAGAGAGTTGCATGAGGTTTGAACAAATGTTAAGTATCGGGTGGGGTACTAGCTAAAGATGAACCGGCCATCTAGGACAAGAAAGAGTGGTAAAAAGGAAAATATGTCCTAGATGTATGACTCGTTGTCTCGTCTAAAACCTTTGATGAGAAAATTATATATAGATTAAGTTCAAATAGAGTGAGCTGGTATATCCTGTCGGAAAGAATTTCTATGGCTCGAAATCCTCCGGTGATGTCGCATTGTAAGCACTCTAGCTACCGCCTAGTCTAGTACCAAACCACAAAAGAGCTGGCACGAGAAAATAGCGTAGAAGCACACAGTTCTAAATCATCATAGATTTTGTTCTTATGTTCATGAAAAATACTAAATAAAAAATATTACATGAGAATTTTAAAAATTTTAGCGAGAAATAAAAAGATCCAAAGAAAATGAAATAGATTAGTAACGGATAAACATCATTCCCCAGACTTAAATCACACTGTCCCCAGTGTGAAAAAAGTTGGTGAAAGGATGGTAAAGTAATTAAAATAAAAGATAAAGGGAAAACAATTAATTAAATTGTGGTGGTGAAGTGCATGGCTAGGCGTGACCTGAGCCATCTGTCTCTGAGTCGGGCGTGTTGCCATCGAACTGGTGGTGCTCTTGTAAGAAGCGCATCATGTGCATGTAACGTCTCTCTTGTCGTGCTATCTTCTTCTCCATGGCTGCGTATTCTGGTCCGTCTGCGTGAGATGAGCTCGCGGACGGTGCACGGGCCTGTGATTGTTGAAGTAGTCGAGCACGGTCTGGATCGGCGTCTCGGTTGGCCTTGGCCACTAGGAACTGTCCAATCGTGTACGGTAGGCGTGGGGCAGTAGGTACATAGTCCATCATCTCCGGTATCCATCTAGGTCCCTTCTCGGAGTCTAGGGACAGAGTTAGAAGGTAAGAAAACAAAGTAGGCCTCACCGACATTAGTGCAATATTTGTAACCAAATCTGTCGGGGTTGAGTGAAGTGCGAGAGATATTTCGGTCCTGAGAGAATTGCATCAAGTCGAACCAGCTTCCTTGGAGTGGAACCTCGGTCGAGAAATCGAAGTGAACGGCTCGTAGAATCGCCGTGATGATGCTTCCGAAAGCGGTAGTAGTGTCTTCGGGTTTTGTGGCGGGCGCTTCGTGTTTCATCTTTACCAAGTTCTTCGCAATGATACAAGCATAGCAAGCATAGCGCGGGTCTTCGGTGAAGGGCAATTGAAGAGTGACGATCTCGCCTTTGCGGACATTCCCCACGTTTGATCTCGAGAATATGGTGTGCGCTAAGAGCTTTTGTACAAAGCGGACAGCGGGGTGCGTGAGTAAGGAAGCTTTGGATCTTCCGTAGACTCCTTGTCCCATTACACTCCATAGATTGTTGCTGGGATCCTCCTCGGGGTGAATCTCATCGAGATATTGAAGCTTCAAAGGTTCACAAAGTTCCTAGATTGTTAGAGAATAAGAATATCTGCGAATGGTAAAAGTAAGTGTACCGTCATTCGCTCTGGGATTGGAGCGTCTCTTGTAGCATATGGTGACGGTTGCTAAGAATTCCTTGGTGAGATCTTCGTAGGTGGGGAGATTTAGCTCCATGAAAGGTCAAAGGTTAAGTGCGTCGAGATACCAAATCATGTCTTCTCTAATCCCTAGCATGTCGAGAGTCGAGTAATCTATGCGAGGTGTGGTAAGTAGTATTTTTCCTAGGAATCAATCCTTAAGCTTATTCATATCATTGTAGTACTTAAGGTGTCAATCCAATCGGGGTTTAGTTTAACAAGAATGCAAGAAACTCTCTAAGTTAAGCAAACAAAGGGGATTTGGTTTTATCTAGCAACCTAATGATTCAAATTTAAACAAGCAAGTGATAAGCAATGCTAAACAAGATTAAGAAATTAATAAAGGCAAGCTCTTGGATGAGGTTATTGACTTTGGGGACTTCAATGATCAACCTATAATGTCATTTCACACAATCAAGCAAATTCTCTTAGCCTAGAACACTTAAACAAGATTAATCCACTCTCATGGCCTTAATCACTTTGCTAATTAACTAATCAAGAACAAACTCTCATTTGTGAAAAGTTAATCAACAAGCATTAATCATAAGTTCCAATAGCCCTAATACTCCTTAAACAACTACTCTCATAGGTTAAACAAGTTAAATCTCTTATTTAGCTCTTTGGGTAATTTCATCGAACACGTTGTGTGCACGAAATTCCCTATGATCTAGATTAACTCTCTTAAGCCTAATCTAGCATTATGAACACTAAATAAGAGAGGAAAGATGTAAACTAAGCCCTAGACATCATAGATCAATAACTAAATTCCCCTAATCTACCTCATCCATGAGCTCTAAAAAGAACTACTCACTAATCATGAAGAACACACCAAATCTCATGAAAGAGGTGTTGTTAATCATGATTAGAGAATAAAAATATCGACTACTCTAAGACTCTTAGGCTTTTATTTTCTTTCCTTTCGATTTTATTTTATTTTATTTTTTTTTGAGAAAGGGGAAACGCCTTTAGACGAGAGTCTTAGAAAGTACGAAAATTACAAGTGATAGAAGATTTCCAAGGTGACTTTTAAGCTTGATTTATCGATACCTCCATAACTGAATTCATCTAGTCTTCCGTCTTCTCGAGTGAGTGACAACTGTGTCGTTCCTCCCTCTCCGGCGTTTTTGCACATATCTGCACATAAGACACAAAGAGAGTTGCATGAGGTTTGAACAAATGTTAAATTTTGGGTGGGGTACCAGCTGAAGATGAACCGGCCATCTAGGACAACAAAGAGTGGTAAAAAGGAAAAGATGTCCTAGATGTATGACTCGTTGTCTCGCCTAAAACGTTTGATAAGAAAATTATATATAGATTAAGTTCAAAAGCAGTGAGCTAGTATATCCTGTCGGAAAGAATTTCTATGGCTCGAAATCCTTCGGGGATGTCGCAATATAAGCACTCTAGGTACCACCTAGTCTAGTACCAAACCACAAAAGAGCTGGCACGAGAAAATAGCGTAGAAGCACACAGGTCTAAATCATCATAGATTTTGTTCTTATGTTCATGAAAAATACTAAATAAAAAATATTACCTGAGAATTTTAAAAATTTTAGCGAGAAATAAAAAGATCCAAAGAAAATGAAATAGATTAGTAACGGATAAACATCTTTCCCCAGACTTAAATCACACTGTCCCCAGTGTGAAAAAAGTTGGTGAAAGGATGGTAAAGTAATTAAAATAAAAGATAAAGGGAAGAAAATTAATTAAATTGTGGTGGTGAAGTGCATGGCTAGGCGTCACCTCTGAGTCGGGCGTGTTGCCATCGAACTGGTGATGCTCTTGTAAGAAGCGCATCATGCGCATGTAACGTCTCTCTTGTCGTGCTATCTTCGTATTCTTGTCCATGTGCGTGAGATGAGCTCGCGGATAGTGCACGTGCCTGTGATTGTTGAAGTTGTCGAGCACGTTCTGCATCGGCGTCTCGGTTGGCCTTGGCCACTAGGAACTGTCCAATCGTGTACGGTAAGTGTGGGGCAGTAGGCACATAGTCCATCATCTCCGGTATCCATCTAGGTGTTGCTCCTTCTCGGAGTCTAGGGACATAGTTAGAGGGTAAGAAAACAAAGTAGGACTCACCGACATTAGTGCAATATTTGTAACCAAATCTGTTGGGGTCGAGTGAAGCGCGAGAGATATTTCGGTCTTGGGAGAATTGCATCAATTCAAACCAGCTTCCTTGGAGTGGAACCTTGGTCGAGAAATCGAAGTGAACGGCTCGTAGAATCGTCGTGATGATGTTTCTGAAAGCGGTAGTAGTGTCTTCTGGTTTTGTGGCAGGCGCTTCGTGTTTCATCTTTACCAAGTTCTTCGCAATGATATAAGCATAGCAAGCATAGTGCGGGTCTTTGATGAAGGGCAATTGAAGAGTGACGAGCTCGCCTTTGCGGACACTCCCCACGTTTGCTCTCGAGAATATGGTGTGCGCTAAGAGCTTTTGTACAAAGCGGACAACAGGGTGCGTGAGTAAGGAAGCTTTGGATATTTTGTTGTCGTAGACGCCTTGTCCCATTACGCTTTATAAATCGTTGTCGGGATCCTCTTCGGGGTGAATCTTATCGAGATATTGAAGCTTCAAAGCTTCACAAAGTTCCGGGATCGTTAGAGCATAAGAATATCCGCGAATGGTAAAAGTAAGTGTACCGTCATTCGCTCTCGGATTGGAGCGTCTCTTGTAGCACATGGTGACGGTTGCTAAGAATTCCTTGGTCAGATCTTCGTAGGTGGGGAAATTTAGCTCCATGAAAGGTCGAAGGTTAAGTGCGTCGAGATACCAAATCACGTCTTCTCTAATCCCGAGCATCTCGAGAGTCGACTAATCTATGCGAGGTGTTGATTTGATAATCATCTTGTTGAGCTTCTCAAGACAATCGATATTCGGGTCCATAGGCTTTCCGACATATCGTACCTTTGGTCTCAGTTCCGGAGGTGGCGTTGGTTCACGTGGAGGAGAAGGTGTCGGATCACGTTGAGGAATAGGCCCGCGAGTTCTTGTCGATCGTCGTCGACTTGCAAAGAACTCGCCAAGATTTGTGTCGTCTTATACGCTTGATGTGTCCGAGCCTCCTTGGCTCCCCTCGGGTTGAATGGAAAATGATCTCCAGGAAGATTCTCCTACGTATCCGCTTTTCTTAGAGAGAGTTATGCGAGATCTCGGGTAGTCCATTTGTTCCTACAAAATAGAGAAACAACTCAGCAAAAGTATGAATACGGTTGTAATTGAAAGGTTTCAATGCGCGAGGATACTAAAACGAGTATCAAGAGACACATTCAATAAACAAACGAGAAATATTGAGCATAAATCAAACAAATCGAGATGAAAATCATAAGTTTTGGGTTTGTGACGCACTTGCATAAAAAATTTATAATCATAGATTTTAAGTTTATCTTCATGCAATTTCACTAGATTACTGTTTACTAATTATCAATATAGCAAGACTTGTCCAAATTAATCAAAATTAATCTCCAAATTCGTTTTTAGTTAATCTTGAAAATTTCAATTTCCAAAAATCTCAAAACCATAACAATTAAGTGCTAAAATTGAAATTCTATCATTCTAGAAGTTCAATCGAGGGTTCTCTAACAATTTCTGGCAATCCTAAACATAAATCTAGTTAATTTAAGAGAAACATTAGGGTTTAGTTCAATGAAAAAGTAGGGATTTGGGTCATACCTTGGTGGATTTGATGAGATAATTGTGGAATTGGAATCTTCTTTGAAAAAGAGTAAGAATGGACTAAAGAATTTTTGTAAAAGCTTTTGAATTGAAAAATGTGTTCTTGCTCAAAAATCTCCAAGTCTTTTGGAAAAGAAGAAGAAAGAGAGCTTGAATTTTGAAATTCTCTTTTTGTCTTTGAAAAGTTGTTTTTATGTAAAAAGAAGTTTTCTGTTTTTCAAAATTTTTGTGACTTACCTTAGCGGGACATGGGAATTAAACCGGTTTTGGTTTAATTTCATGTCGGGAACAAGTTCGGGATTGCACGGTTTAATGTCGGGAATGGTTCGGGATTGGTTTATGGTCGGAATGGGCTGGCCGCGAGTGGAGCATACGCGACCGCGACAAAGTGCTTCTTCGCCACGTGACCGGCCAACGATGGCGCGGTCGATGGTCTCCTCGCCGCGGGTCGGGTTGCTCCAGCCGCGGCCGAGTGGCCTTCGTCTTGGGTCATTTTTCTCCTTCGTTCCTTTGTCGTTTCACGATCTGTTTCGAATGTCTTCTTCATTTTTTGTGTTTTCTGATTTTTTTTTGAATGTTTTTGGTTTTTATATAAAGCCTGAAATTCTAAAAATAATCATGTCGATAGAAAAAGAAAGATAAAATAAGAGAAAGAAAAACGTACCAAATGGGTTGCCTCCCATCAAGCGCTATTGGTTAAAGTCTTTAGCTCGACTTTTTAGTGAGATTAGGCTTGAGCAGTAGATGTCTCGGGAACAAATGTTCCTTTGGCACCATCTAGCTTGCGATGTGTCTCGCCTTTCTTTGGTATTATCTTCTTCTTTCTGCGTTTCTTTGGGATTTTCACGTTCCGAAGAGCTTGTTTCGTCTTCTCAACCATCTCTTCCACTCGTTCTTCGTTGGTATCTCTTAAATCGGGTGGAATAGTGATCTTACTTTTTGCAAATGGTTTAGAAGTTAATGGTGGACTTACCTTTGGGGGTTCCGTCTTAGTCGACTCATCTTTCTCCTTTCCTTTAAGGAAATTCAAGTTTTTCTTCTTATGTTCGTTCTTCGGGTTTGGAACTTCGTCTGGAACAGTTGGATAGAGCTTCATTTGATCCACATTCAAGACAACATCTTAACGGTTGGCGAGATCGCCATTAGTAGGAATCGGTGGGTTCATTTGAGCATCGTTCCTCGGTGCATCACGATCGACGGGAAGATGTCGCCTCAGATTTTCAGCATTTCGGTTTTGGTTTTGGTTTTCTTCGGGATCGAGATGTGGCTGGTCATTAGCACCATGGGCAGCCTCTTGATCTTCTTCGTGATCCGAAACATCATGGTCATTCTGGTGATCAAGTTGATCACGGTTTGGTTGATTCTCCGGACGGTCGTTATTGGCCATCCTTAAAGTTCTTTTGAGTCTTCAGAGTTCTCTCTCGTGTCTGCCGATATCGTCTAGTTGCGATACGGTTTCTCTATGAGTTCTCCTAGTGTTCATGCACCTTAGAACAAAAGACAAAGATAAAGGAGAATGTCAAAAGAGCAACAAAGAGCTTGAAAATCAAAAGTGTATAGAGCAGAAATTAGAATACCAAATCAAACAAGCAATACTATCCCCGGTGGCAACGGCGCCTAAAGCTTTGACACACCGGGATTACTCACGGTGTGCGGGTTTTACCCTTTTAACTAGGCCGCAAGTGCACAACAAACGCAGTAGTATTTAGGGATCGAATCCACGGGGCGACGTTGTCTAATTTCTAACGAATCCTAACTTATGTCTAAACGGAAACTATTTTTATGGGTTTGTCACGGTCGTAGCTAGAAAAATAAACTAAACTAAGCAATGAAAATTAAACTAATCTAAGTGAACAGTAGCTAAGCGGATAATTATTTCGAGATTGTAAATTAATAAACGAAACGTTGGGCAATCGAGTATTCTCTAGGGTTCATGGCCGATTTTTACTAAGAATTTGCTAGGATTTCTAAAGCGACTTTTTGTCGTCTTTGGGCTTTTAACCTTGGAACACGTACACTATGTGTAGTCTACTTTCGTACGACCGACACATTTACTACTTTAGTACTCAGACGGTAGCTTTCGTTTCCGCCCGCGTAAAAAAGTTAGTGATTATACTCAAATGTCGTTTACGCTCACAACTCCTCCACAAGTATACTTTCGAAATCTGGTGACAGTTTTGCTCGTCTACCCTAGGTCAAGCGATTAGATTCAGTACTTTCGTAGCTCTAAAAAACACCTAATATCATTTGCAAGGAGATCAATCAAGCAAGCATGCATTAAACAAAAGGATAGAACGAAGAACCCTAATCGGTATCCTAGACTAAAAACTTAATCAAAAATCGAACCATGAGAGCCCCTTTGAAACCCCTATACCCAACAAGGAGATTACTCAGCCATATCTGAGATAAACATAATCAATAAATTCAATAGAAAATAGTATGTAAAAAGGGATGAACAAAGCTTCTCTATCGAAGAACACGAATTGAGAATTCTTTGCTCTAAACCAAAAGAAAACAAAGTGCAAAAGTCGCAAGGGCTTCGCTTCTACCTTCAAGCGTGATAAAAGTTGTGTGTCCCTGTCTAAAAGACCTAAAACAAGTATTTATAGACCTTCAAGTTGATGTGAAATTACGGTTTTGGCCTCGGGTGAAGAAAAGACTTGTCTTGGACGAGCTGGGCGTGGCCGCGGGTGCGTGGCTTCCAGGGGCGGCGAAACGCTTCTTGGCCGCGGCTGGAACTCTTCCAGGGGCAGCAAAATAGTACTTGGCCGCAGGTGGAACTCCTCCAGGCGCGGTGGACTTCTTCTTCGTGGCACCTTCATTTGCCTTCAGTGCTTCGGGTATATTTAAGGATCCAACCATTGGATTGTCTGTACTTTGTTGTATCCAAATTTGGGGATGATCGGACGGTGAAAAGGTCTCTATTAGCTGCAAGACTTTTTGACGGTCCAAGTTTATCCAAAAACGTACTTTTGCTCCGAAATGCACTCTTTTATCCCGAGTTACCTGAAATGTCTTTCAAAACTCTAAAACATGAAAATCACTTGAAAACCTTTGAAAACGGAGTTAAAACACCTGCAAAAGAATATGAAAGTGATCCATAAAAATGGTCAAAAACCGGTGTTATTATCCCACAATATTCCATCGAGTGGTATGAGATGAGAGTTTGTGAGTCCCCTTTCAGCGCGGACTCCGAGCATCGTATCGCCGAACTTACTTCCCAGGTAAGCTCTCTCAGTCTTCTCACCGACGATAACAGTAAACTTGCCGCCGAGGTCCAAGAGTCTGCTTCTAAGATTCAGGGTCTCACGCAGCACAACCAAGGACTCGAGGTCAAGAATGTTGAGCTTTGTTCCGAATTAGAGGCGGCGAAGTCACGATCTGATGAGGCATTCAATTTCCTCTCCGAGCTGAGGGAGAAGTTCGCTGCTTTCGAGTCGTCCCAAAATTTGGATATCCTATCCTTGTAGCTCGCAAGGACGCGGAACGTGATGCCGCCTGTCAAGACATTCAGGTTTTAAATTTATAAAATCGTGTCTGCAAGTGCACATATGTGCGTTGTAGTACTTATGGGTCGATCCACAGAGAATATACGCCTGTCTACAAGAATCTAAAACAGGTTAGAGGTGAGCTATGACATAGAATTTTGGAGAGTGTGTCACGATGAAAAGTAAAAACGGATGTAAACTATGATAACTAAGTATTGAGTCTTTAGGGATATCGCAGAGGTTCATATTGATTCAAACAAGATAGTTAACATTAGCTTATCGATTTTAGCCTACGTTCCCTAAATTGGAACACAGATGAATAGGCGATCTACTTACGTAGCACCGACTAACTATATCTAACAACTTAACTTATGAACTTTCGTTGATAGCTACGAGATTAAACACGCAATGAGATCAAGTTCGTATGCACTCACAAAACTCTAAAACTATGCTTTCGTTTGTTATTGCGTAATTGCTCGTCTAAGCTAGCCGGTTAATAAATTCAGCACTTTCGTGGCTTTATCAATCCTAAGATCAGTTACTAGTACATGACGCTAATTTTATGCAACAAGAACAAACCTAGAACGAAAGAACTTCTAAAAATGAGATATGTTAACATCGCCACTTATCCTATTCAATCATGAAATCCCCTTTGATAAACCTTTTAAACGCAACTAATGAACTACTCATACATAATTAAGCAAAGAAAAACGTGATGAATGAATGCATAATCAATATATCAGAATGGAAACAAAAAGGGTTCAATAGAATCTCTATCTCCCTAAAGTAAGAACAAAGAACAAAAATTTTGGTGGCTAAATTTCGTATCTATGAAGGCACAAGGTAAGGTTCCAAAAATAAGAGACTTAAAACAACATATTTATAGGTCTTCAACTATCTTAAGGCGTCTAGGGATTTTCCTTGTGCGAATGGCATTGGATTTGAAACAGGCCTAGTCTGGATGAAGTTGAGTCAGCCGCGGGTGAAGTATTCCTGGCTGCAGGCGCGAGCCTCTGAGTCGTGGCCAGAGTGGCTTCTGCTGTTTCTGCTTCATTTCCGAGACAGCTTGACAAGACTTCATAAGCTTTATTGTTCTTGAGGTTGAACCATTGGATTATCCTCAAACCAATAGCATATGAAAGGTGGTTGATCACTCTAGCTTGTATCCAAAATTGGGCTTGAACAGACGGTGAAAAGGTTTTCATCGGATGTCGAACTTCTTGTGGTACAAATCTGTCCAAAAACGGGTTTTGCTCCAATTTGAATTGTTTTTGCCCTAATAACCTGAAAATAGTCTTGACATTACAAATATACTAAAATCATAATAAAAGGTTGAAAACCGAGTGAGACACTTATTAAAGTGCTCAAAATCGAATGTAAAATGGGTAAAAACGCTGTTATATCACAATGCACGATGCACATGCGCATGAAAGACCTTGCGGAGAAAGCGAGGGACTATATGGGTATGATGGATAAGCGCATACAGCTCTCCATGATTTTTGCTCAGGCCAAAGGAAACCTGAGTCTCGTAGAGATGCTGAAGCGTGGTGACGCCTTTGACTATGGCGAGGAAATTAAGTCGCACTCCGCGAACTGTACCAGCTTGATGTATCTAAGTTTAGGGGCTGATTTACCCCCCCCCCCCCTCCCTTTATTTTGGTTGGCATTGCACTATCTCTTCTTCATGAATAAATCAATGCTTTCACAATCATCTTTATCCTCCCCTTTTGTCGTGGCATGAAGGTCTATAATGAAGAGAATCTAGTTCCTCTTACCGTAGTATGAGGGTTTGACTATCGTAATCAGACTTTTAGAGCTCTTTTTCTCTTTTACCGTAGCATGAGGGTCAATCATTTTTTAAGAAGGTGATCTCTTTCCTTTTATTGTAGTATGAGGATTCGACTATCGTAATGAGTTTTTTGTTTATGAGTTCTTTTTCCCTTTTGCCGTAGCATAAGGGTCTGACTCCTTTTAGAGGGATGATCTCGTCCCTTTTGTTGAGCATGATGATTTGATCATATGTGCAGTATCGTGTTTTCCTTTTACCGTAGTATGAGGATACGATATGAAGATTGTTTGATTTAGTGGCTGCGCTTGACTTCGTAAGCTGCTTACGTATCCAGTTCGGGATCAAGCCGATTCGTAGTTCTGATGACAAAAGACATTGTCTTTTCAGTTATGATACCTTTTTAGATGCATCGCGTTCCATGGGTTTCGTTCCGGGGCCTTTTTGTGATCTTCGAGTCAGTAGACTCCAGGCTTCACCACCTCAATTATCTTATAAGGTCCTTCCCATTTGGTGCTAAGTTTATCGACATCCTTTTCCCTGGTATTTTGGAATACCTTCCGCAAAACTAAGTCTCCCTCGCTGAGAGGCCGTGGTTTTATATTCGAGTTGTAAAGCTGGGTTGTCGTTTGGTGATACTCCTGGATGTGTAGATGGGCTTCATTTCTTACTTCATTGATATATTCATATTTTACCCGTTTTAACATGCATATAGCTTAGTGTTTTAGGTCTCAGGCATGTGTTTCTCATAGTTTTCTTAGTGTTTTAGTCTAAATTAGCGTTTAGTTAGTTTCCATTAGGTCCTAGTGAGTCTTGCATTCATTTGGAGTATTTTCTAGGTGTTTGGAGACATTTGGGAGATGTTTGGAGTAATGGAGCAAAATAGGATGCAAGGATCATTCTGAAGCGTCTGAAAGAACTAGCAGAACGAAGGGCTTACGATCAAATTCAGCTTCAATAGCCTTCATGATAGTTGTAGCCCAATAAGTTATCTATCGACTAGAGGTGGTTTGAGGCCATTCGATCTACAAGGGTATGTCTAACTGGCCGCGAGACTAGAGACCAACGCCGGCTGGCTCTAGGTGGGTACCACCAATCGGTACAAGTCTGGATTTGTGCTGACCCACTTACCGACCCAAATCTGGTCGGTACAAACCTCTCCAACCCAGCTTCACTCCCATGACGGCCAAATTTCACCCGACGTGCATCTTTCGTCTACAACAACACCGACCCGTCCCTAAGCGGTATGGCCTGCTCGGCATCAAACTTCAAAGTCCAGTACCGACCTGCCCTGATGTGGTACACTTGCTCGGTACTGGGGCATAGACTAATACCGACCCATATCACTCCCCATACCGACGTCAGTACAAAACCCAATATGTCCTCATCGAAGCTGATACACGACTTTTGCAAGTCTTTGAGTCAATCACTCAATATACTATGTAGTAGATGAGGTATCAAATCCAAATGGGCGAGATTTCAAGGCAATAAGAATGCAAAGTACTTCTTAAGTTAAGCTAAACAAGAGGGGTTGTGTTTTAATTAATGAACTAAGCAAACTAAACAAGATTAAGAAATAGCAAACTAAGCAAGTTGAAATTCAATAAACAAAAGCGAATTCAAGCATGGGGTAATCGAATTAGGTGAATCCATAGCTAATTCATGATGCTCAAACTCAAACAAGACTAATTCCCTAAGCTAAGATCATTAAATGTGTTAATCCTCTCTCAAGGCATTAATCACCTATGCTAATTGCTAATCCAAGATCAAATTCTCATTGTGGGTTAATAATTAGCAAGCATTAAGATCCAATATCAAGATCAACCAAATAAACTCCTTAGAAAACTAATCTCTTAGGCTAAGAAAATCTATCTCTTAAAAAGCTCCTCTAGACATTTCATCGAACACCTTGTGGGTGTGAAATGCCCTATGATCAAGGTTGGCTTTCTCAAGCACAATCAAGCATTAAGATTGCTAAATAAGAAAGGAAATACAATAATATATCCCTAAGCATCATAAATCATCCATAGAATCCACCCAAATCTAACACATCCTCAAATCCTAAAAGACTACTCACTAATCATATGATGGACCCAACAAATTCTATGAAGAACATGTTAAATCCCATGATTAAATGATTAGTGATATGCTCAAATTAATACCCTAAAAAGTACTAAAGCAGTGTTGCAGTATAGTTAGGGGTCGAACACAAGAACTCCAGATATCACTCAATAGATTATAAAGATTAGAATTAAGCTAAACCAATAGTTGTAAACGAAAGCAATGCGTAAACTAAATGTGTTGTAAATCGATTGGAAGAAAGATAGGCTCAGGGTATTTCTCAGGAATTCAATGAATGTAGATGAACTAGCTAACATGATTCAGTTTTAGCGCGGTTCTTGAACTCAAATCACTAAAGTATAGCTAACCAACTCTCGTTGCGAAAACTATCTAAGTCTAAATCCTAGAATTCCAAATCTCTTTGCGAATCCTAAAGTCTAAACTAGCTTTTAGTTCAAGTTTGATTTGTTCACAAAACAACTAAACCAAATCTCTTTGCGAATAGTTATTTTGCTCACTCTAGGTTCTGTCAGGTAATTAATCGCACTCTCATGCCTAACCAATTATCCTAAGATCTAAGTTCTAGGTGATCAGTCTAGAATTAGCTTTGAAAACAACCTAGGCGAAGAACTAATTCAGATGGTGAATCCTAATTATTCAATTAACCTAATATTCAGAGAAAACTCTTATGAGAACCCTGAACCTAACAAGAGAACTACTCAGACATGATAATTGAGACAATAAACGTGGCTGAAATAATACTCAAATAAATAATAAAAAGGAGAGTAATAAGAGGGTTCAAAATCTTCTCTCGGACGAACAAAGTCTCAAACTTGTCTCCCTTAGAAAGCTCTCTCACAAAACTCAGATAAATCAAGCGTAGCCCACAAAAGTGCCTCAAAATCCTAATTAATAACCTAAAACACGTTTTGGGGTTTATTGCAATTATTAAAGTCTTTAGGGCAATTTTGCAATTCTTCAACTCTTCATAAAAGTCGCGACTTCTGTCTTGCTGCAATGAGTATCGACCGATACTAGGGTAGTGTCGATCGATACTGAGACCCTAAATCGGGTACTCAGCTACACAAGCTTCTGTTTTGCTCCAAAATGCTCCAAAAAGCTATAATATCTCCAATTATGTTCCAAACGTGCTAAAACCTGTAAAAGACTCTAAAAGACTCCAAAATAGTAGAAAGACTCTATAAAACAGACTTATATCATGGCTTAAAAGGGGTAAAAACCATGATATATCAATTAGATGATTAAGAAAGAAGAGATAGAAGATAGAAATCAAAAGATCCAAACTTAAATTGCATAAATCAAGAAGATGTCTCTTACAAATCACTTAGAACACACTTAGAGAGGTTTTTAACATAAGAAAAGACATAACCAAGAAAATTAAGTTTTTGGGCTTAAATAGTATGAGGGGGCGAACCGGATCAACCCGAGACAAACCGGGTTTTGACCCGGTCGGATCTTGGGTTGTGACAGCAACACCGGACGGTGCACTCGGAGTAAGAAGATGGAACGGTCCGGTGCTTAGCAACACCGGACGGCCACACCGGATGTGATATATCATGGTTTTTACCCGTTTTTGACCATGATATAAGTCATTTTTATTGAGTCTTTCTAGTGTTTTTGGAGTCTTTTAGAGTCTTTTCAGGTTTTAGGTACGTTTGGAGCATAATTGGAGATATTGAAGTATTCTGAAGCTTTTTGGAGCAAAGCAGAGATCATGTAGTTGAGAAGTCGATTTGAAGCCCGAGTATCGACCGATACCACTTATGGTATCGATCGATACAGACTGCAGAAAAACACATGTCGCGACTTTTCTGAAGTTTGAAGAAATTGCTTCTTGGTCCAGAAGACTTTAATAATTACAATAAGCCCCAAAACATGTTTTAGGTTATTAATTATGATTTTTAGCCACTTTTGTGGAGGACGCTTTATTCTATTATGGTTTTGTTGAGAGGAATTGAAGGAGAGAAGTCTGAACTTTGTTCGTAAGAGAGAAGATTTCGAACCTTAATTTGTTTTACTCTATTCTTATTTTATCTATTGAAGTAATATTCAGTCATGTTGCTTTCTTTAATCTCCATGTCTGAGTAGTTCTCTTTTAGGTTTAGGGTTCTCATAAGGGATTTATTTGAATGTTAGATATATCGATTTGTTAGGATTCATAATCAATTAAGTTCTTCACCATAGGTTGTTCTTAGTGCTAATTCTAGCTTGATCACCTAGAACTTAGATCTTAGGTTAATCAATTAGACACGAAAGTGTGATTGGAAACCTGACAGAACCTAGGGTGAGCATAACTATCTGCAAAAAATTTTGGTTTAGTTATTTTGTGAACATATCAAACCTGAACTCTAAAGCTGGTTTAGATCTTTAGGATTAGCAAAGAAATTTGGAATTCTAGGATTTAGACTTAGATAATTCTCGCAACGAAAGTTGGTTAATTATAGCTTAGTGATTTGAGTTCAAGAAACGTGCTAAATCTGAATCCTGATAGATTGTTTTGTCTGCATTCTCTGATTTCCTGAGAGATACCCTGAACCTAGTTTTTTCCCATTGAACTTACAACCCACTTGATAATCTTAGTTGTTTTCTGTTTAAATCAATTGACTTAACTTAGTTCAATTCTTGCAATCTATTGAGTGATATCTTGAGTCTTAGTGGTTCGACCCCTAACTTACTGCAACTACTGCTTTAGTACGTTAGGGTATTATATTTGAGCATATTATATTTTGGCGCCGTTGTCGGGGACTCTAATTTCACCATTAGATTTTAGCTGAGAATTTCGACTAAGTCCGACGGTATCGATCGATACTCGCCTAGTATCGATCGATACCCGCCGTTTTAGTTTACCTTTTTTTGATTTTTGTTACTTACGTCTCTTGACTTTTGTGTTTCAGGTGTATGCCTAATCGCGAAACCAGGAGAAACAAGAGCACACAGTTGACTAATCTGTCCAACAAGGAGCTAGCTAACTTAGAGCGCACGATCAGGAAGCAGAAGAAACAAGCAGAGATGAACAATCAAGTTGTGTTGAATCGTGACGAGGCTGGAGCCTTGAGGGACCAGGAGGGTTATTTGTGCAATGAGGCTGGACAGCGACTTGATGGAGAGGGAAACATCATGATCCCACCACTAGCTGTCGATGAGAATGCTGCGCAGGGTGTGCGCAACAACGAAGTGAATCATGGGAATGCTGGGGTTAATCGTGCTAGAACGCTTGAAGAGTACAACAGACCCGATCAGTTCTATGACCCGATCAGTTCTATGCCATGCGATTCGTATTCCCACTTTTCAGAGGAATGACTTTGAGCTGAAGCCTGCATACTACACACTTATGGGTCAGCACCCTTTTCATGGTCTTTCTCATGAGCATCCCATGGATCACATCGAGAGGTTCGAGGACTTGGTCACTAGCATCAAGTACAATGGAGTTCCCAATGAGTTCCTTTTCTGTAAGCTTTTCCCATACTCTCTTGGTGGGGATGCAGCTTACTGGCTGAAGCAGCTGCCTCCGGGATCGCTAACTACTTGGGTAGGGATGAAGAACGCGTTTCTGAACAACTTCTATGATGATGCGAGATCCGAGGAGCTGAGGAACAAGATCTCCCAATTTTCTCAGGGAGCGACAGAGGCTTTAAAAGCCGCCTGGGCGAGGTTCATATCATATCAGAGAGATTGCCCGCATCACGAGTTTACTCAGGTTCAGTTGCTGGGTATTTTCTTCAAAGGAATTGATTGGAGGTATCAGATGGCTCTGGATGCTGCGAGCAATGGGAATTTCAACACGAGATATCCCGAAGATGCTTATGTGTTGATTGAGAACTTGGCGTCTAGCAATAGCACCACAAATGCAGATTTCGAGCGGAAGAGGCTAAATGGGAGCATTGATGGGTCGCAGATTGGTGAGGTGCATGCGAAGCTGGATTCGGTGCATAATTTGTTGATGGGCAAGCTGCAGAAGGCTGTTCACTTTGCTGATGAGGTCGAGAATGTTGATGAGGAGGAAGCAGAGGATGTTAATTACATTGGAGGTGCTGGTTTTCAAAATCAGCGATATCAGTACAACAACAACCGAGGCTTCACCAACAATGCTCAGCGAGGAAGATTCAAGTCTAATTTCAAACCCAGGTTTTGGAGCAAATTCCTTTGCCCAGAAACCAATGCAGAGCAGCGATTATACGCGCGCCTATGGGAGTTCGTCCTATCAATCTCCACCGCCGAAGACTCAGGAGAGCAAGGTCGAGTCTATGCTCAAACGGATTCTCAATGGACATCAGAAGATGACAGTGGACTTCAATGGGAAGATGGATGATATGTACACAGACCTCAATGGAAAGATTTTGACGAGCAGTATCGATCGACACCCAACCGGTATCGATCGACACCATCCACGCGACTAAGGCATAGAAACGTGCTACAAGTATCGATCGATACCATTAATGGTATCGGTCGATACCCGCCGCCCATGTAAGTACTCTTTAAAACCCTCGCGGGTTTTTGTTTTTCTTCTCCAGCCACATCGAGCGATACCACACGATTTTCTCTCTAGGTTTTTCATAGATTCTTCGTTTCTTCACCGATTTGGGTGATTCAAGCGCCTATTCTTGTTAGATTTTCGTGCTCTATCTCATTCTTCCATCCATTCCCCCAATCTGCAAGGTATGACACACGATTTTCCTCTTTTTCATTCAGTGAGACAAGGTTTGGTTATTTGCGTTTTGCCTCTTAGAACTTGCTTTAATGGATGAATATTGCTTGCCTAAGTTGTGCTTAAGGATTTTCGAACCCTGCCTTACACTGCTATGCCCTCGATTTAGACTTTTGGAATCTTGGGTTGTGGTGTCGACCGATACCACCTGGTGTCGGTCAATACCCTGCGAATTGTATGGTCGAGTTTGCTGTGTTTGATGGAATTTTGGGATTTATTATGTGTTCTTTGTCATTGTTGCAGATGCCCCCTCGCAAGAAGCCACGTACTAATGACGCCTCGAGCTCTAACCCACCTGGCGATCGTCCGAAAGAGTACGGTTTGGGTGCTCATGTCAAGATCTTCGATGGTCTAACTGGGTACAGAGGGGTAGTGAAGGCATGCCTCACCAACGACCGTTACCTGGTGAGGATTAATGGAGTGCAGGAGGATATTAATCTTCCCCACACTTCCATGCACGACATCCCTGCACCACCTCCACCTCGTCCTGCCTCCCCAGTCGCTCCTGGCGCAACATGTAGACCTCCTTGGCCTAAGCGGAATGAGAAAGCCAGAATCCCTTTGACGAGACACTTTGATGGAACAGATAGGGAGGTCTCTGAGAGTGACGACAGCGTCTACATGCCTATCTCTGAGGTTTGGGACGATTATGACTCGTTGTTTTACAACGCCTGACAGCAGGTAGACGTGAAGCCCACCAGGTTCGTCGACATTCCCACTATGCGGCGATTGGGCATTGATCAGGAGCTTGATCGTTTGATTCAGAAGATTGGTTTGGGGAACATGCCTACTAGGCAGTTTGATCTTTTCCCTGACCTAGTGCGCCAGTTTCTCGCGACGGTTCGCGTTTACTACAGTGATGGGGTGCACAAGGACGCACATGAGGGCACTTTAACCTTTCTGATTCGGGGTGTGCGCTACAGGTTGTCACTGCCAGATCTCTGCGACATCTACGGGTTCAGGAGGGACTTCAGGAAGGTCGAGCTTCCATCACACTTCCTTGATGTTCAGGCTTTCTGGGAGCAGATCGGGAATGGCGTTTATCACTCGAAGACCTCTACACAGATGGATGTGCGACACCCTATTCTGCGTTGCCTGGTCAGGATTCTGAGCAACACCATCCTGTGCAAGATGGAGCCGAACAAGATGCGGTTGTCTGAGCTTCTTATACTATTCATGGGTATTGGGGACTTCATTGCGGACGACGCCTACGAGTGGCTTGAGATGAACCTTGAGGTCAACTTAGGCGCTGTGTTGGCGCATCACTTGGCCTTGCTGAAGACCAAACCATTCTCAGGTCGTGGAGGCACAGGTCGGAAGACAAAGACAGTGGGTAGTCTTCTCACTCCCATCTTTCAGCATTTCGGGATCAGTACTGCGTCTTGCTCAATTATCACTGGACTCGATCTCATGGATGAGCAGCACTTGCAGAACCTGAGGTGGCTGAAGCCAACCCGACGTTGGTGTTTCAGCAACTCTGATGGGGACTTTCTGATTCAGCTCCCCAACACAGCTCTGACCGATATTGGTGACGATCCTCTTCAGCTGCGTTTCACTCCTGATCCGAGGGACTTGTCGGTTGCCACAGCCTCTCGTCTGCGTCGAGGTGCCTCATCTGGAGGCCCTCATCCTGCTGCTACGGAGGACGAGCCTGTCCCTGACCTTGCTATAGGTCGATCACGCCGCGCGAGACGTGCTCCTGCTCATGCACCTACTTTTCCTACGCCACCTGCGATGGAGATGGATGCGTTTCAGCGATACGTTGTCGAGAGTTTTCAGAGCATTTGGAGTGCCATAGCCACTTTGTCTCGTTGCGGCTGCATTGCACCGTCTCGTCCTCGTTCACCACGCTCACCACCTCCGGCTGGACCGTCACACACGGCTGGCGACGACATGGATTCTGCGGAGGATTAGTCCTCCTTCTATCTGGTTTCACCTTTGTTTTTCTTTTCTTTTTCTTTTTCTTTTGATATTTTGAGTCGTTTTGTCAGCACTTTATCATTTTGAACTTTGTGGAACTTATGCTTTTATGATCTTTTGTTGCTTATGACTTGTGTTTGAGTGATCTAACAGTGCTAACCATAACACATTTGGATCGTTTGACACAATTTTTGGGCACAATTGGATCTTTGTCGTTGACAAGAGGATTTTCTGTCGACCAGCGATTGGTATCGATCGATACCAGTGCTGTATCGATCGACACTCATCACCATCTCAGGTAACCTCTTCGATTTTCACCACTCCACTTAGTTCTTCTGATTTTTTTACCAACTCTAGACTAAATAACACTGGGGACATTGTTGTTTAAGTCTGGGGGAGGTAGTTGCTGACATTGTGTTTGTTTTTCTTAGACAGTCGTTTTTGAGTCAAATTTGTTTTATTGAGTCAAAATTTTGTTGGAGATTATGATCTTGTTCTTGAATCTACTGTTTTAACTTTGCTTCTGAGTGTCCATTGTTACAAAACCAGTTTTAGATCGGACTAATGAAAAATCCAAAGGATAACTAGTTGACTAGAAAACACCCATGTTTCCTATGGAGTTCATCGAAACCTGAGCCAAATTTTTGCACTTCATCGATGTGGTTAGTGTCCATAGAGCTTGATTCCTCATTCATATCTGACAAAGGAACCCATGTGTTTAAAGTAATGGTATCTCTCTCCCCTGTTATAAGTTAATAAATAAGAGCATAAAAGATGAAATGATTTTCTTCTGAGTAGAGGGCTAGGAAAATTTCCAGCGATCCCATTATTCTACTTGTGAAGGAATGATCACACAAAGGTTGGAAGCGAGGTTAGGAAAATTTCCCGTGATACCACTATTCGCCTACGCCTTTGATACATAGAGAGGGAAGAACCGGGGATTCGGTGGCAAACACCATCAATACTCGCGTTTCATACCTTAATGTGTATATGCAGATCTAAAAAAAAAAAAGAGCATGAAATGAAATAAGCCTGGGGGAGAGAAAACAATACCAAAAAAGTGTGAAAATTGGGTGGTTATTTTGTCATGATATTGTATGGGAACGAATCTAGAAAGTTCTTGGCATTGATTACAGCGATGAAACTGGCGATGATGGTTTTGAAGGATGAAGCTGTGAGATTATGTGTGGAGTCTGGGAAAGCTGTGAATGTCTACGGAGAAGTACATGGTGGTTAGATCTGGAACTGGTAAAATGATGAGAAAACATTAGGAAAAAGGCTTATTGCAGTGGTTCAAGAACATGTGAGTCTCCGTGTTTTCAAACCTCTTTCTCTGGTTTGGTTTTCTGTTTGCTTGAGGGCAAGCAAATGCTAAGTCTAGGGGAGTTGATATATCATGGTTTTTACCCGTTTTTGACCATGATATAAGTCCTTTTTATTGAGTCTTTCTAGTGTTTTTGGAGTCTTTTAGAGTCTTTTCAGGTTTTAGGTACGTTTGGAGCATAATTGGAGATATTGAAGTATTTTGAAGCTTTGTGGAGCAAAGCATAGATCATGTAGTTGAGAAGTCGATTTGAAGCCCGAGTATCGACTGTAGAAAAACACATGTCGCGACTTTTCTGAAGTTTGAAGAAATTGCTCATTCGTCCAGAAGACTTTAATAATTACAATAAGCCCCAAAACGTGTTTTAGGTTATTAATTAGGATTTTTAGCCACTTTTGTGGAGGACGCTTTATTCTATTATGGTTTTGTTGAGAGGAATTGAAGGAGACAAGTCTAAACTTTGTTCGTCACAGAGAAGATTTCGAACCTTTGTTTTACTCTATTCTTATTTTATCTATTGAAGTATTATTCAGTCATGTTGCTTTCTTTAATCTCCATGTCTGAGTAGTTCTCCATTAGGTTTAGGGTTCTCATAAGGGATTTCTTTGAATGTTAGATAGATCGATTTGTTAGGATTCATAATCAATTAAGTTCTTCACCATAGGTTGTTCTTAGTGCTAATTCTAGCTTGATCACCTAGAACTTAGATCTTAGGTTAATCAATTAGCAACGAAAGTGTGATTGGAAGCCTGACAGAACCTAGGGTGAGCAAAATAACTATCTGCAACGAAATTTGGTTTAGTTATTTTGTGAACATATCAAACCTGAACTCTAAAGCTGGTTTAGATCTTTAGGATTAGCAAAGAAATTTGGAATATTAGGATTTAGACTTAGATAATTCTCGCAACGAAAGTTGGTTAATTATAGCTTAGTGATTTGAGTTCAAGAAACGTGCTAAATCTGAATCCTGCTAGATTGTTTTGTCTGCATTCTCTGATTTCCTGAGAGATACCCTAAACCTAGTTTTTTCCCATTGAACTTACAACCCACTTGATAATCTTAGTTGTTTTCTGTTTAAATCAATTGACTTAGCTTAATTCAATTCGTGCAATCTATTGAGTGATATCTTGAGTCTTTGTGGTTCGACCCCTAACTTACTGCAACTACCGCTTAGTACTTTAGGGTGTTATATTTGAGCATATCAGGATGCACGGTGCGGTGTAGATGCCCTGAAGATCGACATTGGATGGCCACACCGGATGCATGGTGCGGTGTTGGGCGCGAGAGAGGAGGAGGGAAGGCGGGACGTGCACGGAACGGTGAACTCGGTGTAGAATGATTGCACGATCCGCTGCTTAGCCTATGCCCTTGCACCGGACGGTCACACCGGATGCACGGTGCAATGCTGTACGCTCGTTCTTCCTTTGGCTGAGTACACCGGACGGCTACACCGGATGCACGGTGCGGTGTGCTCGCCTTATCTTCTCTTTTGCTCTAACTTCATTTCCTTGCTCCAAAGCCGAATGGTCTCGAGTTCATGTCTCCAAATCACCTACAATGTGTCACAAAGTACCTAGATACACTTCCAAAACATGCTAGACACTCTAGGATCTAATGCAACACCATAAGTACTAAAATGCCAAGAAAATGACATGAACCTTCTATGTGAATGACTCAAAACCTAGGCTAAGAGAGTGCTTAAATGATGCAAAATAAGAGAATATCAACTCCCCCAAACTTAGTCTTTTGCTTGCCTTCAAGCAAACAAAGATAAGAAAAGGAAGAGGATATATGAGAGCGGGAGCTCAAATCCACAAGTAACACGAAAAGAAGTCACATTCATCGCCCAAGTTTGTAGTTCTAAAATGCACCAAGTGCGTCTACTCCAAAGGAGTTAGCCATTCCAATCTCATCATGCATCAAATCCAAGCCCTTGGCATTGATTAATGGTGTACCCGTGAATCGCGTTTATGCATGGTCAAATGAATTCGTTTGACTAGGGACTCGGTTATGAGATGAAAATGATCTCATTATCACGCACGGGTAATCAAATATAGGGATCTCTAAATGGAAGGAGCAAACCTTAGCAAAATGCTAAAGGTAAAAGGCAATCAATGCATACAAGGGTGAATTCTCATATACCCAAATGCCTAGAGTGTCTCTACCCTATTTCTTTCTAACCCGTTATGCTCCAATCCTAAGCTACCCTTTCTCTCAAGGCATTTTGCCTTCATGACCCAAAACGTGCTTCTCGTTCTTTCGCCCCATCTTCTTCTTCCTTGCTTTCATGGTTTGGTGCTTCCTTTGTTGTTTTTAGCTCTCCTTTTCTTCTTTTGTTCACGCCTCTTTTGCTTCTTTGTTGCTTTGGCCTTTTCGACTTTCTTATTTTTCTTTGAATTTTCGAGGCTAACTTATTCTTAAAGTTATTCTTATGATTTTTGCACCAACTAATCTATAAATTTCAATCCCATCTTTCTTCCTCCCTATTTGTCTTTCCATTCCAACGAATCGTTCCAAACAAAATCCAATCACCTAATTCCTAAACCGTTCCCATGTCAAACCGAGAGCCAGCAACCTATCTAGCCTAATTCTAGATTAACTCTATGATGATGGAGCTAAATGATAAATCGATTTTTGTGTTATGTGTTGTTCATATCAATTCCTCTATGCTTGTCATTGTAGCATAAAAGGTGTCAATCCATAGGGGTTAAGATCAATGCACTAAGAATACATGAACCTTCCTAAGCTAGAGCAAATGTTTTGGGTTTTTATGTTTTTAGATTAAGAAAGTAAAATGCAAGAAAGAAAACAAAGGCTAGAAGTGTTGGAAAATGAATTAACTATCACGAAGATGATTAATGAACAAACAATGATGATTTAGATTGAATTAAACACTATCCTAGAACATGGAATTCACAATTATGACTAATCCACTCTCGTGGCACTAATCACTTTGTTAATCACCAAATCAAGAACAAACTCTCGTTTGTGATAAGATGATTAACAAGCTTTAATCTCCAATTCCACTTAGTTCACTAATCACCCTAGACATCAACTCTCATTGGCTAGGCATGAAAGGCTCACAAAAGGTTTGGTTCAAGCATTTCATCGAACACCTCTCGGGCGTGAAACGCCTAAGCTCTAGTTTTGATCTCTCAATCCAAAA
>PKMM01054761.1:1499-23123 GCA_002933915.1 Eutrema heterophyllum
CAATAATTTTAAAAGACAATTATAACATTTTCTATTTCAATTATCTTTTTTTATTTGTAATGTCATTTCATGTAATAACTTACAAAACAAATTTTTTAATGTCTTCTTAAATAATACTATAGAGATACCGTGGTTTCCAAAATAGAAACTCAAGCTTAGGCCATGCTTTCAAAATGTTTCTTTTTTTAATCGTGTTTCTTAGGCATCTCACGCTTTCGAGTTTTGAAATGGAATTCGCACCATGGTCCATGGACAAAACTTCTATGCAACAAAATTTAATGAAGTGTGGCTACATTACAGCTAGAATATTACTCTGTAAATCTGAAAAGTGTCTAAATACTGAGTTTAATGAGTATGGTAAAAGTGGTATTATTATAACATTGTAATTTGTGGGTACAATATAGTAAAGCTAACCTTATTTTTCAACTAAAAGAAAATCAACTGTTAAAATACAAATTTTAAAAATTCTATTTTGGGGTAGGAGGAATTGAGCCGACACTTTTTGAACATTGTTCTTTTAGCATTGGAGGGAAAAACGGAATGAATGGAACTTTCGGCAAGCAATTGGTCTCAGCTTCCAAAAATGTCTTGCAACAAGCGGGACCTATGTTTCCAAATTGTCCGGTAAATATAGATTGAGAAATCTCTGCAATGCATCCTGGGATATTAATCACTGATGACCAACATTTGGTTATATCAGGTATACCGGGACTCGGCTGAAATGGAAATAAATATGGAAACGGAAGCGGAAACTGTGGCAACTGAGCATTCACACAGACTGCGAAGCATACGACCGCTAGGAGTGAAATCACATTCTTGATAGACATAATGATATATTGGGAGAAAGAAAGAGAGCCGAAGTGTAGCCAAATATATGTTTAATGCTCGATTTTGGTTTTGATTGATGAACAACAACAAGATCGTTGCTTATTTATATGGGCCGAATGAAACTGTTGATATTAATTATCTTGATGAAAGGTTTTGAATTCCCTTGTTTTAGGTATTTAATTAGCCGTTTACTAATTAAATAGAGTCGAAACCTCCAAGTCTGAACATATAATTAAGAAGAATTGACTGTCGGGAGAAAATAAAAATATAACTGGTTCCCCTTAATCAATCCGTGGGTTATCTCATCATCTAAACCAATAATATTTAAATTGTATCACCCCTTTCTAATAATTAGCCCATTTAATATATTTTAATTTTGTATGATATATCAAATAATATATAAAATACAGTGAAAATTCATTTCAGATAGTTTATATTCCGCCATTCCGTAGAACCAATCGCACAAAATTTTCATACCGTAATTTTTCATTATGCAGAGTTCATTCTGCAATAAATCATTATGCAACTTAATTATATTTTCAGCCATCTTACGATTACGCAATGTTACCAATCCGAGCCCAAACTTAAGATAAGAAAATATTCATCCGTTCACATACACTTGCACGTTCTGGGTTTTATGAGCTTTATTTCATATTCGGATTATGATGGCTCATAATCAGAGTTGGCCCAAACTTAAAGGACATTAACTAAATGATCGTTACACCCAAAAAAACTTATCTAAAACTGATGCTCCTAAAATTTTAATAAAACTTGGCGGCTAAAGCGTTACTTTATGAGTTTTAGCCCATGACCAGCCATCCTCATAATAATTAATTATTTTATTTTTGAAAAGCGTTACTTTATGAGTTTTAGCCCATGATATTTTCAAGAAATAACACAAAACTAAAACTAAACTTTAAACCCTCAAAACTAAACTTTTAATGTTTCAAAATAAAAACTAAACTCTAAACCCAAAATACTAAACCAACCCCAAATATTTAAATTATAAATCCTTAAAACTCATTTTTAGTATTTGTGGTATTCTTGAAAAATGTCATTCATTGGTATTTTTGGAAAAATAAAACCAATGATGATATTTTTGGAACAAAAACTTATTTTAAGGTATTCATCTTTTTAAATTATATCCAACATCTATATATATATAGTTGAATTTCCTCTCTTCTTAGGTTGCCACATCATCTTCTCATACTCTAAATTTGTGACACATCATCACTCACTTGTTCTCTATTACATTCTCTAATCTCATAATCACTTAATTCAATAATTTTCATAATAATTGTGTTATGATACCATCATAATAATTGACATCCATTAATATAATAGTTTTCCTTAGAATATGAAAAGACATTTTGTTATACAAGATAGCTCATATATAATTGATCTAAAGAAACTTCAATTGATGAATTTTAGTTTTATGAGATTTCTTAATAGAGTTTAGATAAACATTTACTTTTAGATGAATAGATGAAAATATTAATAATAATTTCACTACATTATAAACTTAGCTTCATATAAAATATTCTATGATAAATAGATTATATAAATTTATTAAAATGATAAAGTAATGTATAATTAAAATAAGGTATAAGATTATACCGGATCCATATCGATATTCCTAAATGAATAAAAACACTTTCGGAATCCGGATTTTCTAATATCCGCGAATATCAAAATTCATTCCAAAACTGTTAAAAAGCAAAAATATTACAATAATATAAATTCTAAAAAAAATAAAACATTAAATCATAAAATAAAATTTAACAAAATTATTATATACAGTTAAACTTATAAGTGACTCATGCATGGCAAATGTTTTTATCTTGCACTCTATCTCTTTTCCTAAGAATCTAACTCTCTATCTCTCACTTATCAACACGATAAACTAAACTACATACCACATTTTGGTATGAACTGAACTTTCATTATCTTCTTCATATTTCCATTTTTTGGCCAATTTTGGTGTCTCGTGACTGAACTCACTTATCACTTGTGATAATGGATTCGAAAGCTCTCTCAGAGAATTGTCAACAGCTGGACACACTACTTTGTTGGCTTACATCAGAAGTCAAGTTGTTAGTTAAGCTGAGCTGAACGAAAACATGCGGTGTTCAAATGGAATTGGAGGACGTTCTTGTCTCTTCCAGAGGGCATTAGTGAGAAGAGGAGGAGGAGGGCTGAGAGGAAGAGGAAGACTGAGAAGAGGAAGAGGCAGGTTGAGAAGAAGAGGAAGAAGACTGAGAAATGATACGAGAAACCAGAAATTTGTCTTTAAATTGAGAATTGTGGATTTTTGTTTTGTTTTCTTCTAATTGCTTCCAAATTGATGACTGCTAAGATTAGAAGAAAGTAAACCAAATTGATACGAGGGTTTCATTTCCCTTTGGATTTGGATTTGGATTTTCATTTGTACTTTCTTCTCTGAGGCAATTCACTATCTTACGAGTTCTAAATATTAGTGTATCTAATCTCAGTTGACCAATAACAGTGTCAAAAGGTTATGAAACGAAACTGAAACTGAGACCTTTCCTTTGTCTCTTTTGCTATCAACCAACTCTTAACTTCTAAATATTAGTGTACTTTGTTATTGTAAGAAATATTTGTTAAATTTTTGAAACTTTTAAAACCTCTTAACTTCAAAAATCAACAAACTATGCATAAATCCAACTCCCACTAACCCCTCCAAATTAGAATGTGTGTGCACGTAGTTTAGTCTTTGCGTTATTTTAAAAAAAAAAAATGGATATTTTAGGAGTGTTGATGTGTTTATAAATCTAATATGTGGATTTTAAGTAGTATTTGTAAATCTGTAGGTTTTATTTCGGATTTGAGTCTTTGTATGTTTAACATATAAATCCTCCCAAATCCACTAAAATCCATTGTGAAATCAAATCCATAAGTAAATCCGTAAGATTGAATAACACGTTATTTGAATTAATATTTATAAATCATATAACCAATAACACATGATTTGAACTTAGATTTTAAAGTCATATAATCAATAAAACTAAATTTGAATTGGATTTCCAAATCCATTAAAATACACAAACCAATAAATCTCACTAAGTTTTCCTGATATTTTAGAGAATTGCCTTAAGAGAATCACATTGTTTTAAATTAACTATTTTGTTTTATAGTTATCTAGTGAATTATTAATAACTAAGCTAATACACACGCACTAACACATATTCTTGGCTATAGTTATCCAAAGTTTAATGTTTAATTGGTTTTTCGTTGAGATATTTTGGTTGTTCTTTGCAACAAATCACACTTGTTTTTACTCTGCCGTGTTCTTTTTTAGTTTCTAAACTATGTCATGTTATCTGAGCTTATGTTTGCTTCCTCGTGAGAGACACTATTCTGCTATTACTATTTATATAATGAGAGTCACTATTTTGCTAGTATTGTTTATAATATCACTTGGACCATATATCTCTCACTTTTATGAGTTAAATTTTTTTTACCACATTTTGGTATGATTTAACTGAACTTTCACTATCTTTCACAATTTTGTTCAATTATCTAGGGAGAGAAGAGAGATGTGTTGGTTGCGCTCGTGAGCAATGATTGAAATTAAATCATAACTTTTGCAGGTGAATGTGGGGAACCCCCATGCACCCTTCTTCATATCTTCACCTAAATTTCCATTTTTGTAATGAGATTTAGACAGTACATTATCATATATGTGTATGTAATCATAAAGTAATGTAATCCATAATAGCTAGAATTAGTAATCTATTGAGCGGAAGAATTAGTCATCTATTGAACGGTAGAATATCAGAATCAGTTTTTATTTCACAGTCTTTTACTTATCTTACTATTTATGTTTAGTATCTACAATTTACACACATATTTCCGATTTTTTTTTCCATATTTTCCGAATTTAATTATATATTATGTCACATCTACGGCATTAATACGAATAACTAAACTACGATCATCATCTTTTTCATATCGGTCATTATTTATTATTTTACAACGTTCAATTTAAAATGACGCTATTCCATTTCGTATAGCATTATGCATGCTATCACGATTGTTAACTCGTGTATATGAATTTTCAAATGTGAGACTTTGGAAATTTAGTTTTCATTACCAAAACAATTTTTTTGTCTGGCTAGGTAGAGAAATGGTTTTATACGTATGTGATGCGTGCGTGTCCTTGCGGGAGATGACAGAGATCGTAAAAATAAAATGTTGCATTGATTTAAGGTATATTTGTCGGTCGAGGGATGCAAAGAAAAGTGAAGTGATTGGAATTAATCTGCTCGAGGTAGTAAAAAAGAAAGACAAACATAAAATAAAGAAATGTACCTAACGAATATGTAATGATTGAGATTTTGTCATATTGATTTGATAGAGATAGTGATGATCCTATTCTTATTTTTCATTTGTTTGTACCCATCTCTATCTCCCTCGATCCGAGTCCTAACTTTTTAGTTTCCACTCAACAAAATTTGACTTTTCTCAAGTCATATCAAACTTATGGATCGTCGACAAAAATAATTGAATCCAATATTACCTAGTAGCTACGTACTCTACTAGATCGCGTCATTATATAAAAAAATCAAGTCCGTCTAACTACGTTGATCTTTTTATTTGTCGTTTTCCGAGTTTAGTGAAATCAACTTACGGGTCTAAATGGTAACGCATCTTTTGTAGATTTTCGTGAAATTGGTGGAATTCTTGTGGAAATAAAAAAAATGTTGTTGAGCAAACATTAGAGTATTTTTTATTTAAAAAAAAAAACAAATTGGTTTGACTACATCTTGATAAGAAAAAAATTGACTTCGTGATGCTAAAAGAGCAGGAAAACATGAATTATTTATAAATAATTATTTTTAATAGTTATATTAATAATAAATCTTATAAACTAAAAACAAGAATAGAATGGGTTTTTTTCATAAGGTAAAAAAAAATCTATCAAAATTAATTTTAACATATTATGTTGGCTATATCATATAGCCTATATGATTGATAAAATAATTAAAAATATAGTGTTACATCAGTGAAGTGATGAGGAATTAATGAAAAAATTAAGTTGACTGGATTTTTGTGAAATTACTGATTATTGTTTTTCGAAAGATTCAGTTGGGTAGTGAAAAAACTGAGAAATGAGCCCAAATATTTGTTTACATACTTTTAATAATCAACAAACTCATGTTTTCGACCATACATAAACAAAAACTCATGGAAAAATGACTCAATTTTACAGGTCAAAATACTATTTATATTGATATTAATTTTTAAAATATGATAAATAATATTATTTACTAATCTAGTTTTTAATTAAACCGTCAAATAATTTTTATTCATGTATTTAGATAATTTTTTCATTTATTATGTTGTTATCATAATTATTTAGCAATTTGTTTTTCAGTTATTCTACCAAATTCCTTTGTTACTATTTAGATTCTTAGATAATCCATCGGATTCTCATCAACACCATTTTTCAATCAGATTGCGATGTCATGTTACTGTTTAAATCCTGCATGTAGACAAAAAAAAATATACTACTTACAAAAAACTAGAAGAAACTTATTTTAAGAAAACTATTGAAACCATTTTGGCGGCTCTGGTAATGTTCATCAATTATTATTTGTTTCATAAATTTAGACGGTAGATTTTAAATGGTATTTATTATATATTTTAAAATAAATTTTATTTTATTGAATATATAAACCCATCAAAAATTAGATACACTAAATTATTATTAAAAATTCTTTTTGCAAAATACTAAATCTAATTAAAAGTTTTACAATTACCATATCTTTTTAACTACATCGATAAATAAATATATAATATAACCAACTAGTTTCCTGGCAAAATAAACTAATTAATCAAAACTAGTCTTCGCCAACTTTCATCTTTAAAAGATCTAATGGTCAAAAAAAAAAAAAAAAAGATCTAATGGTCATATATTCATCTTATTAATGAAGGTAAAAGAAATAAGATGAATATATGACCGAAATTCCGAGAAAAGAAAAACTAGAAATACAACTGAACATAGAATGGTGCATTGGGAACAAACTTAAATAAAACTGTAACTAATTAAGTTCCAATTTTTTTCTTGATTTTTTAAATTCTCGAAAATGTAATTGGTCCTGTAAAATTTAAAAGATATGGAACGAGAAATTTATATAATTAGTAACTAAATAACTCGCAGAAATCCATTATTGTATTAATATTCGTCCATAGGACCATAACACTCGATCTGCAACATCTTCTAGATCTGCAAAACCAAACACAAACCCTGACTTATTCTTACAAAAAGAAAAAGCTTAAAATCATTAATTTTTTTCTATCAAAAAGAAATGCTTACAAGATAATAAACGGCGCCGTTATGGAGAGGTTGAAAAGTAAAACCAAAATCATCGGTAAGAATCTGATGCCCAAACGAGTTGATCAAAACGGCGTCGTTACCAAAAGCCTCTTTTACGTTGAACAATCCGGCCACCACTTCAAAAGGCATGTCGTTGATGAACACCGTCAATCTTTTCGGAGAAATACAATCTCCGGCGTCTCCACCACCAGATAATACTACATCCCCTGGTACATACGCAAAAAAACCACTTTTCTTATAATCAATGGAACACGTTTATGTAATTAATTTTTATAAAGATAAAACCTAATATACAAGAAAAAACTTTTCGGAAAATTTACAGTAAACGGTCAAATCTAAAGACAAAACGTCTTTTCCATAAAACACGTATGCATGCGTTACGCGGTCACAAAATAAATAAGCTTTCTCAAAAAGATGATATACTTACCATATTTATATGACAATATATATATATATATGTCAACGCATGCCGTAAAATGTAAACACATGCTTGCGTATGGTGAAAATGTACTTTCATGTTATTATAATTTTCTTGGGAACAAAATAAAAATAAAAACAGTGTTATTATAATTTCGAACTAATTCTATATAATATACGGCGCCGTAGTATTTATAATAAATAAAAATAATCTATATTATTTCTTTTGAAGTATATATATACATATATATACGTATATATAAACACACTTGTAAGGAAGTATATGAAGGTGAATATTGTATATCATATTTATTGGAAAGATAATAAAAATTAATATTAGTGTTTTTGAAATGATATATTACCTTGAGATTGATTGATGGTAAATGGAACAGTATCAGGAGCCGAAATAGGAGAATAACAATTACCACCGCCGTTTCCATCTCCGCCGTAAAAAGTGATCTCCGGAAACTTATCCAAACACTCATCGATCTCAAAATTAACGCCGTTAGTGACGACGGAGAGCCCCTCTTCCGTTACCGTCGGCACAAGAAAATCACCAAAACCCAACCCTGATTGAGCCGTGCTCGGATCATTCTGAGCGGGAAATAGAAAACCGGTCGGTTCAGTTAACACCAATTCATTGTTTTGACCCGGAAAGAAACCGGTGTCTTGGTTAACCAAACCGAAACAAGGATCGGCATCATTAAGAGTAATGATCTTGTCCTTCTTGGATATTTTAGGGTTTTTCTGAAGAACACGAAGCTTGTGTTTTGCTCGAGATTTCCGGTTTTGAAACCAGTAAAAAACGTTCGCGTCTCCGATTTGGCCGTACTCTTGAAGTCGGATCCTGATTCTTTGAATTTCGTCTCTAGATGGATTAACATTACCGGAATTGAAGATTGATTCGAGTATCCGAATCTGCTCCGGTTTAGGGTTCCATCTCGGTTTAGGATCTGGTACACGACCTGATTTGTGAAATCGGTTTAGAAATCATCATGCATGTCTTAACATATAATATAACATGATATAGCTACTTTTTTCTATAACTAAGTACGTGTGTACATACAATATACATACAAAATATTTTTGTACAAAAATAACAGAAAAAAAGGAAGTAGATAATATGAATTTGTGAATAATTTACCTGAGGAAAAAGGAGAAGATATGTTGCAATTAGAGTAGTGCATGTATGATGGTGTATCGATTTCATCATGATGATGATGACTGTTGCAGGGTTTGGACTTGAACATGCTAGGCCAGTTTTTGTTTGAAGACATGATGATATGGAGATGATGAATGATGAACGATGAATGATGAACGATGATCGAGAGAGAGTTCTTAGGGTTGATATAGCTTAACAAATATACTCTCACTTTATATATTAGCCTCTTTACCTACCCTTTGGTGTGCATCTTACTACAATTAATAATTAATATGAAATATAAAACGTAAAATTAAAGAGAAACATACAAAAAGGGCAAAAACAATGCATATTGTACGTATTTGTCAAAAAATTATTTTTTCTTCAATCAATTAATTTTGTACCTTGTCTATGTTCATTTCACTTTTTTTTCGAATCTATGTAATTTGGATTGAATTCACACTCCTATACCAAATTTACAAAACTAATAATCACGAAATCCATATGAATTTGTTTTTTTTTTTTTTTTAGCGATATGAAGTGGTTAGTTTTATAGGCAAATAAATGAATTGGTTAATTTTGTAAAATGAAATACGATTGATTTACTTTTAGATAATCTTTCGTACTTGTTTCTTCTCATTTTCTTGACATTGGTTGGTCAAATTAAGTAAGGTGTGGTTTTGGATTGACTCGAGGGATCATATTTATTCTACTCATTAATTACTTCGACGTCAACAAATAGGAGAAGATATAAAGAAGAGATAAATTATTTAATGAAGGGTTTGTTTTTAATTATGCTTAAAATGTACTTAGATGAAAAATAATCAAGTAGTAATTAATTAACAAAATAAAATGCTTTTGCCTTTCTTCAACAACGTGAAATAGAGGGACAAAAAAGGATAGTTGTGACTTGTGAGTGGTGACTTCCCAACACTAACACGGCACCTTTTTAATTTTACTCTCTAATTTGACTGTGAGAAAATAGAGATTTTTGCACTGTGAGAAAATAGAGATTTTTGCACGGGATATTACTTATTTCAACTTTCATTAGTAAATTAACATTTTTAAAATTTTTAATAAAATATAACATTTGTTTCGCTTTTCAACCTAATTATATCCATATATAGTATTGTGTGTACGACCGTGTACGGTACACGATGTCACAATAACAGAAATAAAATCGTTTTTTCACACAAAAATTAATGACTATTTTTAACATTTTGAAAAAATGCTAACTTACTAACGAAAGTTGAAATAAATGAAATCACGTGTAAATATCTCCATAAAAAGATCTTCACAAAGTAGGCAAAGACTTTGAGCCAAAGTGTGAATTGCCGTTTTTTTGTATTTACCATATATTTTCACTTTAACAAAATTTTGGAAATGGTATTAATAGTTTTCTTTTGTTTCTTTTATGTAATTTAAAAAACTAACCATAAATTCCGTTACACACAATTTCAAAGTAACCCTAAACATGAAAAATCCAGGGTTAAAAGAACATGAAAATCCCACAGCGAAAAAATTCCGTTACAGATTTTTTTCTCTTATTCATGTTCATACATCTTTATTTACCTATAATTCCAATGTACACATTTTTTTATTTTATTTTACGTTTAATTACTTCAATCCTTACTAAAAAATGATTTATAATCTCACAGTTTTATGTTAAGGCCATGACGGAAGCACTACAATTTCGGAGATGTACGGGTTTCGGTGCAAAATTTCGTGATTATCCCAAAAAAGATGCACTATCAAAAAAAGATTTTGAACACTCCAATAAAAAATGAAAATAATGTCCATTTCTTTGCATGTCCATCTCATTGAACAGATGATAATCAAAAATGAAAATAATATCATATTAATTAAGAACAAATACAAAAGTTAGACATGCGATCAGCTTTTGTTTGCATGTTCATGGTCTGGACGATGGTAATTAGTGGACCTTAACCGCATCTCATCGGATTGGCAAGACACATTGCATGCGACATCTCATCTCTTGTAATTTCGATCGCCACCAATTCATTCTTCTCCATCTTGCTTTCACGTCACCGTTAATCATTTATGGAAGAAAATGAATGAACGACGGCATACTCCGTGACATTATGCAGAGAAGAAAGGTCTTGAAGTTCCTCTGGTTTTCTACCTCCTCTGTTTTTTTTTTTTTTTTGCATCTCTTTCATTCAAATCTACCTTTCAGCTTCACACTTAAAGTAAATAATTCATTTTGATGCAATAAATCTAACATTGCAACAAAAAAATACAAAAAAAAGAAAAGAAAATACGTTAATATGAATGTAAATAATATCATATTAAGAACAAATATATTAATTACACGATGTTTTCTATTAATAAAGTGAATGATTATATAAACATTAATGTAAATGGTTGAGTAGAGTAGGCATTATACATAGGGAGACAAATCTATTAATTTCTTTTTGACTTATGCTTTCTAATTTTGTCACATTACCATTCCTACACGCTTCTTATCTTTTTTTCCCCAACTCCTCCACTTTTAACAATGATCATCAAAATTGACACATCTTATTTTATTTATTTTTAGTCCATCATACCATCGTAGTCTCATAATGACTCTTATAATTACAACTAAAATGGTTAGACGATTGAGCGGTTTTGTTCTCCGCCGTGGTGCGGTTCTTATTCCAGCGTAATCCGGCAAAAACTTCCGTGCGTCGGCCGGTGACAGGAAGATGTCTACGTGTCCGATGTCTTGAGTTTCACAATTACATGGCTTTTTTTTTTTTACTTATTTGGGCTGTATATTGTTTTCAAAACCCACTAGCAATTTTGGGCAATCCGGGTTTTTTAGGTTTTCCATTGGTATACATAAAATTTTGTTAAATATAAAGTTTTGTTAGTATACAACTAAGGTTACAAAAATGGATAATCATTACGTATTTAGGTTGTGTCCGCTTTTGCTTGATTTCATATCTGTCTTTACGGGATGAATATTAGATTTTATATATGTTCTTTTATTTTCCCAGATGGAAAATTCTTCTCTAATGAAAACATAAGTTATCAACCACTTAATATATATATGGTCGATGGCTCAATTGGAGTGATGGCTTTATCTTTGATACCTCTAGAGATATATATATATATATATAAAAAAAAACGATAGGAATTGTATTTTCAAGGCTGTCGCATACTTTTTATTAGATGGATTTATGTGAAGAAGAGACTATTACAAGATAAATGAAAGAATTAGGAAGAGATGATATTTGATGTATATGATCAGGGGCGAACCCACTAAGGAGGAAGGGGGTCAAGTGACACCCCTTAAATCTTTATGTATTTGTTTTTGTACATAGAAACAAAGGAAAATCAGTAGCTTAGTTGGTAAACGTGGTTTATTGAACCCCTTCAACCTAGGTTCAAATCCCTCTTGACACCCTTATTTTTGTAACTAATTTCTGGGTTTGCCACTGTATATGGTCCATCTAGGACAAGAAAGACAAGCTTGATTATTGCCATGGCTAATCATTTGAGATTCGACAACTATGATTTTGACCTGACCAGAGTTAGAAGTAATTCTTAGTTCGAGTGGAAGATATAGACTGTTTAGTATAGTTCAAGAATATTATATTATTGATCATACGGACTCTTGGATACCAATTAAGCTATGAAAAACCTCGTAGTTATTTTTTTGAAAAAACTATGTGGGTTAATTTTATCGATCAATATACAAAAAACATATTATTCGGGTACCCAAAATATTAGAAGAACAAATAGTTAATGTTTGATAATTACTATACTCGAACCGTGTTATTATATGGTTTCTATTCAATTTTTGTTTGTTTGTTTTATAACCGTTTGGTCCGTGCAATCTACTTATTTGCATTTACTTCACATTTGTTCCGTCTGATTCACTTATTTAGCGTTAGATGTTATGTTGTCACTATTTGAATAGTTAATTGACCAGTTTTAACTTTAAATTTAAAATATATCATGATTATCATGAACATTCTGTATATTAATAATAAAAAGATAAATCAAGTATTTATTTGCAACATGAGATTATATCGATTATATGTATGTGGGAAAATTGTTTATGACTAGTAAATCCTCTTTTGCCATTACAAATATAACAAACAAAAAAACAAAATACATGTATATATAAATGTTTTTTATTTAAATGTTGAAATATTAGAGGAAAAGGCATGTTCTTGATCTCCTAGTCTTCAATGGCTTTATCTTCTTCTTTGCTTTTGGTGGCCTCAAAGCGACCCTGATCGCAGTATCAAACACTGCCTTCACATTCTATTAAATATTGAAAAGAAAACACAAAAAAATTTCAGCTAATTTATATTATATTTTATTTCAACTTAGTGTGAATTATATGATTTACTCATATAAAATTAAACACCTGTTGGGTTTTGGAGCTGCATTCTAAGTACCTAACGGCTCCAATCATCTTCCTTAATTCTTCTCCCTGTTACTCAAAATTCATCCATACTATTACACTCACAGTTATGTTTTTATTTTTTGTAACATATAGAAATCGATATACGTATGTATTTTTTAAATTAAGTATATTTTTCTTTATAAACGGTACCTGAACAGTTGTTATAGAAGCTGCTCCTGGATGATCTTTTAAGAACTGCTTGTCATCCCTCAAATCTGTAGTTTATTTTTTTATTTTTTATGTAACATTATTTCACTACTGAAAATATAATTTAATGAAATAAGGAAAATGTTATAATTTAATGAAATAAGGAAAATGTATAAATAATAAACCTAAACTGGGCTACTGCTTTTAAGCCCATTAACAATCCAATTGGGCTATATTTTGCTGCATTTTTGCCTTTTCCTGCTATCGGATTTCAATATTTGTTTATTATCTACTATAGAAACAAGAGATGGTAAAATTAAAAAAAGAATATGCATAATAATATACTGTATATGGGAACAAGTAAGGTAGAAAATTTTAATTAACTGAAAAACTATCAAATGATGATACTTTTAACATACATTTCATTAGAATTGTATAATATATATAATAAAATATCGATTTCACACAATCACAAAATAAATATTAAAATATTGCATAGATACAAAATGTTTCGTTTTATCATTGACGGATTTAAAGCAAATGTCCAATTAAAGGTAAAATTACCTAATTTGGTTCCGACGAGCACAATAGGGATGCTAGGCGCATAATGTTTCAGCTCCGGAAGCCACTATTAATCAAGAAATTAATTTAATTTTTTGTTTTGACGTCGAAATTAATTTAATTATTCTCGCCAAAAATTCTTTTTTTTTTTGGTTTGCTAAAGTTTTTAATAACATTTTCGACAGCAAGTCTTTTAAAAAAACAAATGCAGGTTTTAGGAGTTACCTTTTTGTAAATATTCTCGTAACTGGCCTTGCTAATTAGGGAAAATGCCAATAAAAACACATCTGCCCCTCTGTAACTCAAAGGCCTTAGCCTGTTATAGTCTTCCTGCCCTGATAATTCCACATTAACTCTAATTATTAAAACTAATATTTATTATATTTATCAGTTTTACTGTTTTAGTAAAGTAAATAAAAATATATTTACCGGCAGTATCCCAGAGGCCGAGGTTGACAGTACTTCCATCGACCACCACATTTGCACTGAAATTGTCGAAAACTGTCGGAACATAATCCTGCAAATTACATTTTAAATATTTTTTTATCCCAAAACGTATAAGTAATAATAAAATATATATATTTCTTAAGTACACTGTACACAGATAGAATAAATGTACAGTAGTTTAGCTTTGGTTTCAGATTTAGGTCCAAAAGTACTAAATGAAAATATTTGCATTTCACGTTTCACGTTATAATTTTCAAAAATTATTTTATAAAACATTAAGATATAAAATATTTTCTCGAGGTGTAAACTTAAACGTAAAAAAAAAAAAAAAATCCATCAATATGTATCAGTACTAAACCAGGCTTTGTCGAAACGAATCTCAAAACCTAAACAACGTGAAATTATATAGAAGCCAACAAAAATCTTCAAGTTATTAACATAAAATTCTCTTAAGAACATTTCAAAAAACAAAAATATATTAAAACGAACTATAAATATATATATATTACCGTAGGAAAAGCATTGCTGGTATATGAAATGAGCATACAAGTCTTCCCCACTGCTCCATCTCCGACAGTCACACACTTGATGAATCTTGCTGTGCTCATATTTTTCTTTCCTTCTATCTTCAATTCCTTTTATTTGTCTGTTTGTGAATATTTTGTGATGTGTGTTTGGGTTATATGTTCAGAAGAGAATAGAAGTGGTGGAGGTTTCTTAAGAAGCTTTTTGTGATGATTATAATTGTTTATTGGTGAAGAGGATGATTCTGATTACACCTATTATAATTTTAATTATTATTTGCTTAGTGGTAGAGAAAGCCATTTGAAACCAAAAAGTATCAGACTAACGGTTAATCATTAACCGAACTAATACCGAATTAAGGAACTTTATAGATTACAATGGTATTATATATCCTCAGATGGAATAAACCAAGTAAACCGAACAAACTCTCCTTGAAACAGTAGTGGAGTTATTTTGAGCCAAATCGAGCAAAACTGAATCACAATGATTTTCAATCGAATCGAACCAGATCAAACCGAAAAGTGAAACTATTCACCTTTTGCCTCTCTTATTGGTTACATGTTTATTAAAATTTTATTTAAATTAATGAATTAAAATGATGAGGAATTGAGTATTTCTTTTACTTCAAGTGCAAGATCTTGTGGTCAGCGAAAGTGATGTAGCCGTTTGGTGTTGGTTGTGAGTGGATTTCGTTAAGTGTTGGAGAAGGAACTCTCATCTTACTTTCTTTATTTTTTTTTAATTAAAATATTTTGAATCTATTGTCTTACTTGATCACATACTAACAACCTTCAATGTTGATAGGATTGACTAAAATATTTCGATTTTTATTTTATTTGAAATCGTGAGCTAATAAATTTACATTTTAACAAGATCTTCTGTGCTAATAATTTTACTTCTTTTTTTCTTCGTTGCCTCACAGATATATTTCATTGAAATTGTAATTATTGGCATAAATCCAAATATATATTATTTATTCATGTATTCCTAGACATTTGTTTTTGTTAAACCATTTATTCCTCGACATATGTTTCTTATGTAACTTTCATGCAAATTTATGGTGATCCATATGACCCTTTTTGATATACGAATGATTAAACAATAACGTTCATGTATACTTTCTATGATACCTTATTTTCTGTAATATTTTGTGTGTTTTTTTTTATAGAAGTAGCTTGCACTACAAGAAATAAAGGCCATTTCGACGGCCGTAATCGTCCGCGAGTCATTGGAAACAAATTACTCCAACAATTTTCCGACGAACACAAATTTGTTAGAACGTAAATCTCAGAAAGATTATATAAATTTCCAATCTTTCAACTCGATAGTAAGTACATACTTTCAAAGGTTTTCATACGATATTCATGAGAGCTGTCAGAATCTCATCAGAAATGGCCAGTTTCGGATGAAATTTCGACTATTCCCACAAATATTGTCAGAAAACCCTTGGAAATTATTATTTGGTAATTAAAACAAATTTTGTGTAATTACCTAGAAACATGAGGATGTTTATGATAAAATAGAAATATACTTCGTTAGTTTTGACCCGCTTTCGGATGATGTTTATAAGAAAATACCAAAAAAATAAGTTCATCGAAAATTTCCTATGAATTGCCAAAAAATTAGTTTTTAAATGGTCTGTTTCCAATGAGATACTGACGATTCCCACAAATGTTGTAGGAAAACTCTTGGAAATTATTACTTAGTAATTACAACAAAATGTGTGTAATTGCCTAGAAACATGAGGATGTTTATGAGAAAATAGAAACATATTCTGTTGGTAATTTCTGACACATTTTTGGACGATGTTTATGAGAAAATACCGAGGAAATAAGTTCGTCGAAAATTTCTTATAAATTTCCAAGAAATTATTTTTTCACCATTAGAACTTTTCCAACAATAAGAATCGTCGGAAAATGTCGTCAGTATTGCCGACGTTTTCTTGAAGTGTTGGTGATTTAGTATCTTACGTAAATCACTTCAAATATAAGTTACCATTCGAAGCTATACTGCGTAGAGCACACGTTTTTGATTAAGTAATCGAGTTCTTTCTCTATTTACAATTGACTTAGTAATTGTATAAATCACTTTCTCATTATTTTACAATGGTAGCTTCGGATACAATTGTGTATATTGCATCAACAATACCTTTATGTATAATTATGTAAAAAACATTCGGGAAATTTATCCAAAAAAAAAAAAAAAAACATTCGGGAAACAATTGTCTATATTGCATCAACAAATCCTAGGACGAGCTTTTTAGAGTTTTGGTTATGTCAGGACCGGTCAATAAACATTTCCTTCTCCAAATCCGATCAGATTTTTTCTGGAAGTAATCGCCTTGAAATATCACCACCTAAGAAAAAAATAAATAAATAACCAAGAAGTTGTGGTGGGTGGTTACCATCCAGAGAAGATTCGACCATGTTGGTCCACGCCAGAGATCGAGTCTCTCCGGGAGCGGAATTATCAAACTTACTCTTGGTCAAATGGGGCATCACAAATGGATTGTGTCACTCCCGCTAGAAAGATTAGTCTGGACCCGTTAAAGGCCTGAGATTAATTCCGAATTTAATCAAAAAAAAAAAAAAAAATCTCCACCGTAAAGAATCTAAAATGAGGGAAAAGTTGCCAAATATTACTCGTATCGAATAACTTACGTACGTATAAGTCCAAATTTGAAACAAAGGCAAACAAATACCTCCATTGTTTTTATGAATTTGCGTTGCGTTTACGTTACATTATATATATATATATATATATATATACACATATAGTCTTAAACATCTTTAGAAAATTGATTTGTTTATGTCTAAATGAAAACATTTTTTTGCATAAAAACGGACTGAAGAGCAAAAAAAAAAATGATCTAGAAAAGAGATCATGTATTGTTTATTTTATCTGGTTTGAAAACATTGTTTCTTCACCTTCACGTTATCTAATGAGCGCTTTAATATGTTTTCCTATTTTTAAGTATTAAAGTTTTGAATCAATGAAGACTGTGTATTTGTTTTAAATATCTCGTCTCTAATGATTAAGCCTAGCTAGTTCGTGCAAAACTAACCTGTCAAGTGGACCACTACAGTGTCAACTTATTCGGGGCACTTTTTACGGGACGAGTTGGATTTAATATGAAATGTCTTATTAGTCTAGTAAAAGTTTCGTAATGTAACATCGTCATTTCTTTACATGGGTGACATGTGGCAGTGAAGAGCATGTGACGTCATCTAAACAGGATCGAGATGTTATCTGAGTTAGGAATTAATCAATGCAAACAAAATTTTGAACGGAATCTTGTAAACTATGTCAGATTATATGTTTTACATTCCAAACATGAAAAAAATAAGATTAAAAAAAAAAAGTAGAAGCGGACTTTTCGGCGCAAAAAACTTTGTTAATGGGGTTGTGAAAGCTGGCTAATCAAGTGGATTTGTACGTCCTCATTTTTTTCTAACTTTAGCGATCTGTCTGAAATGAAATGGAGACTTTCTGATACAGTAATATGCATTCCATCGTCCAATTTTTATAACGTTATTCTCCGGCGAAGCATTGACCAGCCGTCGCTGCATTGACGGTTTCTCCGCCGTCGTTGCATTGACGGTTTCTCTGCCGTGTCCATAAACTTCAATTTCTTCTTACAAAAAGAAATGGGCCTCATGCAAATGAGTCTAGCCCATCTTGCGTGTAAGAACTTTTGTCTGGATGTCTATAACCCAATCTATGAGATTACTCATGAGTCATGCATATAATATATATTTATATGAATACAATGCATATAATATCTGTTCGCGTGGGATTTCGGATTCTCTAGACGGTTGAATTTGTTTTATGAGGGGAGCTTCGCTTGCTTGGAATAACCAGTGAACATAGGTGGAAGACTTGTCCAATGGGGAGAGAACTTGTGCTACGAATCAGAAAAGTGCGCCTTATGGGCCCTCTTTGATGGGCTGCATGTTATTGGGTCTGATTTGCAACACGAAGAAGATTGTGACAATCTTTGGAGGGAACGAAAAAGGGAGTATCTCCCCCCTCCCCACACCCCGAAAACTCTCCAACGATCTAGTTCCGATCTATATGATCTATTTTCAGTTTCTCTAGGTTCCCACTCATTTTGTGAGTTAAAAACACGTTTTCCAGTTGTTTGCTACGTTTTTAGGTCATGTTTATATTAATGTAGTAGCTGGTCATCTATATATATATATATAGAACAGGTATATTTACAAGTGATCTTATGTTATTACATTGTATCATTGCAGGTATCGGGTGTGTGATAAACTGTAGAGAAGAGGAGGGTGTGAAAAAGGCAAATTCCAAAGCAGACCTTTCCAAGACCATCATGATAGTGGGGATTGCTAGACACATACGTATAAAAGTTGACCATGTGAATGAATACACATAATTTTTTTTTTTTTTTAGATTCTACCATTTCTCTATTTTAAACCAAAATTTTCTAAATCTCTCCCTTAAAACTTTTGTGATTTCGATTGAAGCTTCCCATAAAAGGAGGATTCAAGCTTAGAGGCAAACTACTTTTTTCTCGCTCAAGTTACAAATATTTGATAGTACCATGTTAGATAGTAAACAGGAAAAAGGCAAGAAAATGCATACTGTATAAAACTTCTTTGGAATGTGTGAATGTTTTATTAAAATGTTTCGGCTATACGAAAATAGAAAGAACATACACATAAAACAACACACGTTAGCGTGGAAAATCTCCTAATTTACACAGTACTATCGCATCTAAAGCTTCACCTAAATAGTTCACAACGTTTAAAGATGGCTTCATCTGATCAAATAAAAATGGTACTTTCTCTGTTTCTAATTAAAAGATTTATTTTTTTGAATTTTTCACACATATTAAAGAATTTTTAATAATAGCCATTCTAACCTTGTTTTTACTAAATATTTCTTCAGTTTCATAAATATGATAGAAGCAAATTAAGAAAAAGAGTAATAACTACAAATAAAAAATTGAAAACATATAATTTATTGAAACAATAAAAAACATCTAATATTTAGAAAATGAGAGAGTATTAATTAATTGAACAAACAAGGGTATGTTTAGTTAGGACTGAAGAATTTTATTGAATTTTATTTGTGTCACCAAATAATGGGGATATTTAATAATCAGCACCGTGAACTAATTATGAGCTATCTGTGTCATTCATTAATGCAATGTACTTAAGCGAATAAGTTTGTTTGTCTTATTTACTTAATACATCGATTGGCTTGATCGATGTTTAAGTACTATTACTATTAGTAGCAATGCGTAGCAATGTTATTACTAAAAATAAAATATTTTAAAGCAAAACTAGTACTAGCATAAGTTTAATGAATACATACAGTTTACAGCACTCCAACATTTAAAGCTTCACCTAAATAATCCAGATGCAAGTTGTTGCATTAAGTAGTCGGTCCACGTGATTATTCATCAAAATAGATAGTTTCCGTTTTACTACTTATATTATCAGCAAAAGAAACTTCCCTTTGTGGAATTCCTCGGTCGAATAAAAGAAAATACATCTTCCAAATTAAATAACTGTACTTCATTTCCGAACGATTATTGATTTTTTTTTCCCCTTTTGAAAATATAGAAATTTTTAAAACGTATTTTTGTGTTTGGTTTGGTTTGACATAGCTTCGGTTCAGAATTAGTTTTGGATTTAAATGTAGTATATTTCATGATTGTTAGAAAACATAAAATGTTTTTAACTTGATGGTAGTTATGTTTCCTTGTATATCTATAAAATCAATAAATTAATCAGTCTACTGAGTTGCGGTCGAACTTGGTTAACAGACAGATTTTTCGATTCAATTTTCTTTATTGAACAAATTTGGAGTTTTTTATGTAGAATTTTGATTTGATGGATCGATTAAACGAAAATAGACACCCCTAATAATTTGTTTTTGCTAGAATTTCTGATCTTATTCCGACCCTTAATAAATACAATCAGATATTATATTATATTATGTGCTTACATTAGAAGGTTTCAACCAAGCTTCTCATTTGTCTCCACTCCAAACGCTCACAACATGACAAGTCATTCTTATTGTTTGTCCTTCATCTTCTTCATCTTCTCATTCGTCATCTCCTTCTCTTTCTCTACACCAAAACCCGAACTTGTGAAACCTAAACCAATCGGATCATACCCACCAGTCTCAGCTATTCTAGTTTTTGGAGATTCAACCGTGGATCCAGGCAATAATAACTACATCAAAACAATATTCAGATGTAATTTTCCGCCTTATGGACTTGATTTCAAAAACAGCATTCCCACCGGAAGATTTTGCAACGGTCGACTAGTGACAGATTTCATTGGTTAGTATTTCATATATTATTTTATTGAATTTTTCTTGATCGTATTAGTGAATCTCTATTATCATAAGTATAGGTTCATACATTGGAGTGAAGGAGAATGTGCCAGCATATTTGGACCCAAATCTTGGAATAACTGAGTTAATGAGTGGAGTTAGCTTTGCTTCAGCTGGTTCTGGATTTGATCCTCTCACTCCAACCATTGGTGTTAGTATCCAGTCTCCATCTCATCTCTCTTTTTGATTCTAGAAAATATTAAAATTAACGTTAAAAAAAGAAGAAGATAGTTTGTTATATTATATGTATAACTTCGTATAATGTATGCTATACGAAGTTATTACGGAAAATTGATTTGTTTATGTCTAAATGAAAACATTTTTTTGCATAAAAACGGACTGAAGAGCAAAAAAAAAAATGATCTAGAAAAGAGATCATGTATTGTTTATTTTATCTGGTTT
>PKMM01054761.1:34442-48936 GCA_002933915.1 Eutrema heterophyllum
TTTTTTATGCAAATTATATTAATAATATCACTTTCACATTTCATATATAATAAGATGTAAACACTACTTCTAGTTTATATATATAATAAAAAAATCACATAATTAAATACACAATTCACATATCGTGTGGAAAATCATCTCGTTTAGTTAAATTTGTTTTTTTCTATTTATTCTAGTGTGATTAATGTTCATTTCGGTTTGGATAGTTTTGACAAAAAAAAGTTCATTTCGGTTTGAATAGTTTAGGTATTGATTTTAAAATAAACCAAAATTAAAACGAAATTTAATAGTGTATAGAAAATTCAATGTTTCTGTTTTGTTCATTTGTACCATTTTAATAAATTTTTAAGTTCTGGTTTAATTTTTTTATTATTTTCAGTTTGGTTTGGATTATAAATCAAGTTATCAAACATACAAAATGAAACTTTAATAAGCAAATTAAGATATGATTAGGTTTTCAAACCAACTTTTTTTTTTTTTTTCTGTTCGAACAACATTAAACGCTGGAACAGTTTTCATAACACTGTTTCCAAACTTTAATGTCTCTCTGCAAGATTCCAATCTGTTAAAAACGCTTAAGGTTCAATTACAACTGGTTGGAGCGCATATGCAAGAAAACAGCGTCGTAGCAACACTACACCACCAGATCGTCTACCGTATCCAGGATCATGCTCTTGACCTTATACTACCCTCATCTGACGAAGCACTTTACCTCGAAGTCACATCAGCTTCACAAGCCCCAACTACTACTCAAATCCCTCTCCAAATCTCTCGAGAGGAATTAATCAAACGGATACTAGAATCATGGGTTACAAGCTACGAAAAGTTACATCAAGCAGCCCAAACACCGGTCCAGACATCCGAAGTAAGCTTCCATTCACGCAACGATGGAATAACGGAGATTAAGTTTGACAAGCCTAGATCATCTTCATTCCGGAAACAACTGTTCACACAATTTGCAATCCAAATTGATGAATACGAGTTCCAAGGTCCATACAAAGAGCAATACCCGAAGCCAATCTCTTTTGGCCAAAACGGACAAGTGATGTATCCCTTCAAGGACGAAAACGGTCATCAATATTTTGATGTCTGTTCTTGCACGGCCTGCACAGAGGAATCTTATGAATCTGATGACGAGATTCGCCAACGACGGAGAAAGAAAAAGGATTCCCTATATAAGAGATATCTTGAAGGAGATCCTACGGTTGGTCCACTCGGCGAAGGCAATGGGCGATATGAATACATAGTCCAATATTCTGACAAGAGGGAGACATCTAAGCCAGAAATCATGATGATAAATGAAGATAATTTTCCTCCACCGAAAGATTTCATCACTGATAATATATCCCATAGTCCAAAAGTCCTTTCCAAAGCAATCGACTCCTCAGGACCGGATCAGCTAAGTCAAGGAGAAAAGGTTCTTAATTGGCAATCGGAAAACGCTATGGCTCATAATCGACTACTTACCACCATCAATCAGAAGATCGACCAATTTGCAGATGGTTACAACAAAAGATTGAGTGTTCTTCAAAACTCAATCTCGGAGATCCATAATTGACTCAATACTCTCCATCAAGAAATGATGTCTATGGCTCAACACATGATGGTCAACACTTCTCAGTTTCAAGGCAAAGAAGCTGAGATGACTAATCTCCGATTTCAGTTAAAAGACCTCCAAAGATGCCTTGAGAGTATGGTACAACAACGAAATTCTCCCGACACATACCTTCCTCACCTCGGAAACCTGTCTTCAACAATGCCTATGTACCCGGGAACTTATTCTCCAGGATTTCTCTCTGGTGATCAATATCAACGGCCAAGACGCCCAGTCCCCGGATTCTTATCTTCCGATGAAGCGTTCACATCTCGTTATGGCATAACCCCTACAAACAATTTCAAGCCACGAACCATGCGAGACAAGGTAAGAAGGCCGAAGGAATCAGAGTTTCGTGTCAACCCGACTAAGAAAAAAACCATCACCTCCTCTCAATCTAGTCACGAATCTCTCGACCATGACAAAGGCAAAGGGAAGGATATAGGAATGATCGAATTTTCGATGACTGATTTGCTTGATCACCTAGTTGATCAAGACAAAAGTCCTGAACGGTCGGAACGTACACCAACAAAAGAGCTTCCAGAAAATGACTCCCATCTGACACCAATGATCAGCCGATTCTCAGACTCAAGCTCCTCTTCTTACAGAACTGATTCTGAAGAAGAAACCCTACCTAAACAGTTCGCTATAGAAGAACCACCAAAATATGAGCCAGATATATACAAAGTATTCTCAAACGATGACGAGATGGGTGACACACCCTTCCAAGAACAAGAAAAGACGACAAGACAGTTCGCCTCAAAAGTCATAACATTCACGTTCGATGACATTTCCTTTGAAAAATGGAATGATCGTCTTGACGAATTTCACGCCTGGATGAACTCCGAGGCCATTACCTCATCATCATACCTCGTCATACAGCAATTCGCGGCACGGCTTTCGGGTGCACTCAAGGAATGGTGGAATTCGCTTGGAGAATACAGACAACAACAAGTCTATCAAACCACCATACCGTTGTTTCTTGGAGAAATTCACAGAGAATTTATAGGCACCCCAAGCCACCTCAAAGAGCAACTACAAGAAGAGTTCTTCACATCAAAGTGTTGTTCGCTAAAGAAAAGAGATCTCGCAAAACACTTCGAACATCAAACACGAAGGTACTATGCGCTAAACGGCCTTAACAACCCAAGCCTCAAACATGTCTACCTCTCCTCCATTGATGATTATCTGAGCCAACAAACAAAGCTCAATATCAGAGACCAAGGCCAAACAGTCGAAGAGATCTCTATCGGACAAATCCAACAATACCTCTTCAGAACACTCGATAAACTTTGCAAACAAAAGGAGTTCTGGACGGAATTTATGGATAAATCGAAGCACTTATCCAAAGTATGCGCGAGACCAGATCTATCAATCAAGTGTTCAAAGTCCAAGAAACATTGCTCGTGTGAAGAGAGAAGCAAAACTCGGCGCTTCCAAAAGTCATCGCATAAACCCGACTTCCCTAAATTCAGGTGCAAACGGTTTTTCAGAAGAAAGCAAAGCTTCAGAAAAGAGACGAAATGCTTTTTATGCCACAAAGAAGGACATTTCGCCAAGAACTGCCCAAACAGTTCAAAGAAAAAGCGGCAGTATCTCATCAACTCCATATCCAATATTGCAGATGATATCGATCTCGACAATCATGATCTCGAATCGGTGCTTTCGTATGACAGCGATGAAAAGGATGCTATCTGTGGCTACTCGGATTCCGAGGTCTCCGAATCCTCTGACGATGAAGAATGCTGCTTCAAGATCACTCAAATACCTCGTCAAGAAGAGATACAAACGCCGCATTTACCAGTAACAATCTTTGATCCTTCAAAACGCGAAGATCCAGTCCATGCTATTGCCTTCATAGACACAGGAGCCCATACAACGATAATGAATCCCAAAATTCTTTCATCATCCATGTGGCATCCGTACCAACAAGAATTCAGAGTGGCGAATTCATGGTCCTTAGCAATCAAGCTCAAATCAAAGCCGATCACCATAGAGCTCTTTCCAGGGTGTCAAATAACTACAGAAGTTCTAGGCTCTTCCGCACCTGGAAAAGACCTAATTCTAGGATGGGATTCGTATTATACGCTGAAAAAGAATTTTGACATTTCGATCGAGCCAAGAGGAATACGATGGAAGACTCTCTAAAAAGCATTCACAACAATACCGCGACTATTCAAAATTGAAGGACTTCCGTCCTCCGAATTCGGCAAAATTAAAGAAGAGATTACAGCAATCTCATGTGCAGACTCTCACACCGAGTTCCTTCAGAAATGCAAAATCCCGCTATGGTTAAACCATGAGTTCTTCGTGTCGCTACCGTTCAAGGAAAATGTCTACACAACACCAGCAAAAGCGAGTCACGCAGGAATGCCACCCGTGTTGCTTAAACAAGCAAATGAGGAATGTGACCAGCTAGTCAGCCAAAAGGTAGTCTCATCGACTAATTCTCCATGGGTGTGCAAGGCATTTTACGTCAACAACAGAGCTGAGTAAGCAAGAGGAAAGCTAAGATTGGTCATCGACTACAAACCACTGAATCAATACCTCCAAGATGTCAAATTCCCGTTACCAAACAAAAGGGCACTCTTCCAACATCTTCAAGGTGCGACGATCTTCTCGAAGTTTGATTTAAAGTCAGGATTCTGGCAAATCGGTATTTCGCCAGAAGAAAGGTACAAAACAGCGTTCTGTCTACCTAATCGCCATCTTCAGTGGAATGTTTTGCCGTTCGGCCTCAAAACAGCGCCATCACTATTCCAACAAGCCATGCTACATATATTCAAGCCCATACTCCATACAGCCTTGATATACATTGATGACATCCTCTTATTCTCATCAAACTACGAGGATCATATTCAAGCTCTCAGAATGTTCCAGAGCATAGTAACGACATATGGAATAATGCTCTCAACAAGGAAGATGATAATAGCCCAGCCCAACATCGAATTCCTTGGAATGCAAATTACAAAAGGACAATTTGCCCCACAGGCTTATCTAGCCACGACGCTTCTCGAGTTCCCAGACAGCGACCTAACGAAAAGACAAGTCCAACAGTTCCTTGGGGTAATCAATTACCTAAACAACTTTATCCCACAACTTTCGCTGCTGACGCGTCCACTACAAAAAATGCTGTCTAAGAATCCACCTTTATGGACAAACAGACAAACATAAGCGGTTAAAAGGCTAAAGCTCGAAATACAGAAGCTACCACCTTTAAAGATTCCCTCCGAAGGAATACGTATTCTCCAGACCGACGCAAGCGACAAATATTGGGGTGCTGTACTACTCGAAGAAATAAATGGGAAACGTCAAATCTGCGGATACAAAAGCGGACGCTTTAAAGATTCGGAGTTCCATTATCACTCCACGTTCAAAGAAATCTTAGCTGTCAAAAAGGCTATCGAAAAATTCGAGTTCCACCTGATTGGACATAAATTTCGCATAGAGATGGACATGTCATCTTTCCCAAAAATGCTACAGTTCAAGCAGAAGATGGTCCCACATTAGCAATTATTACGCTGGAGTGAATGGTTTTTGAAGTACGACTTCGATTCCGTCTATTTAAAGGGAACGAAAAATGTTCTTGCCGACATGCTCAGCAGAAAGCCTCTAAAAGAAATTCACATGATGGCAAGCTCCTCCGCATCCGAAGGAGGATATTACGATTTTGGAGCCAACATGCCTGAAGATGCTCATCAGCTTATCAATATGGGAACTTTTTACGAGCATCTCAAAGAAAGAATTTTCAAGTACCAGTCGATTATCCTATCAAAGTACGGCGTCAACAGTCATTACATCGCGCCGATAGGAATCCATCCAGACTATCCGTTTGCTCATCTCTACAGAATCGAAGATGCTGAAATACCAGAAGAAGTTCTCTGTTTCCTTTGGTATCTCTGTTCTGTATACACCATCGGCATCACGTTCGACATACACTGGCTATATCAAGTCATCAACTCATGCCAGGGACACAAAGACTGCCTCTCTACATTCTTGACATGGTTTGCACCATCAAGTGTCTGGAGTGGTAAGCTGAGAAGATCAGCAAAAACGGCGAACCTGCCATTCAAGAAGCAAAAAGGACAAGGGTGTCTCAACCCTTTCTTCAATCCTCACACAATATATTTCTTCCATCGCCCCGTTCAAGTCAACGTCAAAACCAACAAAATGCACGCGCTACCAACGCTCATCCACCACAACGACTTCAAGCGAGGTGTTCGGCCAGACTTCAACGTCTATGATAACAAATGATTCGAAGATTTCCAAACTCATGCGTTTCGCCTCAACAATGCTAGACAAACATTTCCCATACCATTCGATCTGAAGTGAAACTACTACCCTATACCAGATGAGTTTAGACAAAGATCTACAGTTTTTCGAAAGCATAACGACCCCGAGACAAATTCAACCAAAGGCGATAAAACCAAAACCACCGCCAGCAACAGACCCACCGGAGTATTTCCAAGATGTTCAATCTCCAGATGACTCGATGAACATTGACGAAATCGGAAAATTGTTCGGGTTAAATGATAACGCTGGACCACAAGAGGGCTTTGAACCAGAGATAACATACGAATGTCCAGGAGATGTATACGGTTGCTGCGACAAGCATATCATCAAGTTCGAAGTGGATCATTGAAGGCCTTTCTCAAAGGTACTTTGTTATGTATAAATTTATGTATAATTATGTGTGATGTAAGCGATGATGTCATCGCTGAGGTAAGCGCTTGGGTCAGCGCACAAATCCTCCCCTATAAATATGTGTGTACCCCCTATGTGAAATACAACTTAGAATTTCCCTAAAAACCTCTCTCTATGAGTCTCTAAATTCTCTATAGTTTTCAGACTTCTTAACATCTTCATAAACTCTGATTACTTTCTTTCAAAATATAAGTTGCGATTCTGCTCAGTGTGCTCTCACTGAGTTTTTCGTTTAACCAACACGACGGTCAATACGACTTTCGTGGGGGGAGATAAGGTTCCTAACAGTGGTTGAGCCATGGCTGGAGATGCCTACGAATGCTCCTTTTACCTGGAACTTATCGAAACCCGCGATTGTTAACACGACTTAGTCAATACGGTTTCTCGATTAACTCTTTGAGCGTATATCTGGTGTCAAACCAATTCTCTTTAATCGGATTAAACACTCCTAAATAACAGTTCTGGTGATTTGTAATAAAATAATAAATAAGTGTTAAAAAACCAAAAAAAGGGGAAAATTGTCTAAAAAAACATCAACTTACCAATGCTGGCCATTAAAAACATCAACTATCGAGTCAGCCATTAAAATCATCGTATTTTGTTGACTTCAATTTTAAACCATGAACTTTTGTTGACCGAGCCATAAAAGGCACGACGTTAAATCCGATAATGGAGCTCAGAAACGGGGTTACAATTCCGTTTAAACTCAAAGTTAACTCATACGACATCGTTTTAAAATCCAAAAGTAAAAAAAACGACAAAAAAAGACTCACCTTCTCCGTCGTCGTCCACCTCTTCCTCCACCCCTCACCGTTTCAAATCCGCCGGTACACCCACCGATGCTATACCTTTTGTAGAATCCCTTCATTTTGTCATTTAGGACCCCATTAAAGCCCAGTTGTAGAATTCACACTCCATGGGGAAGAATCTCACCAAACTCGAGCACCATGACCTCATCCGCTTCAAAGAGGGCAACTTTTGGAGCTGCAAGCACCTGATTAACAAAAAGCAATGAAATTGATGAACTCAAGTCCCTTGAATTTCAGAAACGAAACATAAGAAGCAACAAGATAAACTATTGCTGAAAAATAGATTCAACATAATCCAATATTTATCTCCTACTTCTCTGAAGATGATGACATTCAATCCAATCCCGAGAAGAATAGAGAGAATGAATGGGAAAAACCTTAGAGGAAGTAGGAGGAGTGAAGGAAACGGAGGCATCGTTTGACGGAGAGATCAGCTGCGTTCAGAACGATGAAACAATATCGACGACTATATCTAGATCGATGGCAACCGTTCCGGAAAAGGTGCAGGCGACGAGATCGGGGTTGAGGCGGAGATCGTAGCGCTTGGGGACGGCGAACATGGGGAGACGAGGCTGACCTTTGAACTGATTCATTCAATCTTTTCGGAGCTTCGTCAAATCGATGGTGAAGAAAATGGAATCGGCGAGCTGGGTTCTCGACGCCGCCGCTTCCGCCGCCGTATTGATAACCGTCCGAAACGCCTCCACCGTCTTCGCAAGGCCAAGCCACCGTTGTCGTGAGCTCTCTTTTGCTTTCCTTAATTCAGACGATTACACCACCTGGGCTCTCTTTTGCTTTCCTCAATTCATGTGATGGTATGCTTGTTCTTGGTGGAATGTGTAATTCGGCTCGTGGGTCTTGACAAGAAATCCCTTTATCATATGGTTTAATCCATCTAATAAACCGGTTTACTCAAATACCCGGTTCAATTATCTTTATCTCTCGTTATATGTAAGGCATTTGCCATTTTGCAGAAATCAATCGAACAAATATTATCTTCTTTAATCTCTCTTTCTCTGTATCATCATCATCTATCACATCTAAATCCAACCTCTTCGAGATGACTCTTCTTCGTTCGTAGTCGTCTTCTAGACTGGGTTTATCTTTTTTTCAGTTACAATGGTATCATAGCCAACGAGCTTCGGACCCAAAACCCTGGCAGACACGATCACAAACAAGTCCCATCGGAAGTATTCATGTGAGCAGGTATATGAGAGAATGGAAAAAGGGTTGTGTTTGTTTTGTGAAGAGGTCACTATCATTTAAAGCACAAGAGGTCACTAATTTTCATGATCGAGTGTGATGATGGTGAATTTATTGTTGCTGGTGAAACTCAAACTGTGAATTTGGGATCTGAAACCCAAGAAGAACCAGATGTAGATGGGAAACAGTTACTCAAAACTTTTGTTGTCTTGACTGCACAATTTGATCTGCTTTCTACGATTAAGGCAAAAGAATTGATGGAATCAAATGTTGCAAACGATATGAAAGCGATATGCATGACTCAAGATGAAGAATTGAGCCCTGAGAATGAACCAAAGTCCCACCGAGCGACGCATCAGATTGAAGTATTCTCATATCCTCAGGTACCAATTTCTGACTCGGAACAAACTAGGAACAATATATCGCAGCTACATACTGGCATTGGTCATGACGTTGATAACTTCCTTGTTCCGAAAGTGCTTGTTCGTGTCAAAGAAATAGATATGCTGCTTCAGAGATTAATAGGTGTTAATATTCACCATATTGCGCACCAACTGTTTGATACAATGCGTATAAGAGGGCATAGTAAGAAGCTCACAACCAAGTGCTCTAAGTCCTGGCGATTCAAATTCAAAACCAGTTCAGAAGAAGCTGCCACAATATTGGAAGGGCACTTACAACTTGTGAACACCTTCTTGCGAATATATGAAAACAACAAAAACAACATAGAGGAAATCTACGGGATGCTTAAGGATATAAAAGAGGCTAGAACTCAATAACCTGTAATAAAACCAGCTTGGAAAACACATGACAATCGTGTGTGGGAGCGTGGAGGATTACTTGATACACATGTTTACTGGAAATTGTTTGAGAACTTGTATAAACGTGATGGAGTTCTGAATACAAGGTGTAGTCTGTTTCGCTTTGTTGTTGATGGAAGAATGAGATTTGAAGGGTTACAAAACTATTGTTTGTTGGATTTTACTTATGAGCGTCATAAAATGCTGATCGTTTATGAATACCAAGAGAGGCTATAGTAGGTGACGTATTGAGCTCATTTAGGTACTTGGTCATTCATGATGTGTTGGACTTATCGGTATGCTTGAATGTTTATAATAGGAGCTTGGAAGCAAAATTGGAAATCTGTATTTCGGCATATCAAAATTTAAGAAACCAAAAGCTGTGGGTCACATATTTTTGCTTAAAAATTAATGAGTTTCTCTGGTTTAAGAATCCTCAAGAGACGAGTTTTTTTCTGCTAGAAGTGTCTTTTGTTGAATTTTTTGGCCGCAAGGCATATGGAAAAAGGATAGAAGATGCATGTCAAAAGATGCAGTCAAGGATGGTTTATGATAAAGGAAAGAATGGGCTGAGGAACGTTGAAGCCGGAAATAAAAACGGATCAGAATGTGTGTTGTTGGAACTGTTCGAGTTTCGGTTTAGCAAAAGGAATAGTGTATTGAGGATAATTGTTGGGCTTAAATCTGAAGCTGAGGGTCACGCTGGTCATGATGAAGTTATTAACGTGGCAGCTTTGCTAAGAAACAGAACACTGCTAGTTGTAGGCATGAGACAGCTTATGTTAGCGGGTATGAAGTTCCATTTGAAGCACATATGGAGATCTAGGCTAAAAATGGTTGTGTTGCTGGAACGTTGCTGGTTAATTCCTACATTTAGCCTATTTGATGGTTTACATGCCACTGTTATTGCTGCAACGTATGCAATCAATTCTGAAATCACTTGGTCAAGTTAAGCTTTCTCTTGCTATTGGATTTCAAAGAATGGGCAAGCTATCTCCATCGATTAAACTTGCAGATCACGATCTGGTGATAATGTCTTTTGATGAAGACATTGTGAAGTTAAGAATTGATGGTTTCCACAGCACATCACTTGGTTCTCTTTATGGATCTTTGTCACGACCTCCAGAAGATAATCACTCAGATTTCAGTAACATACTTCAGTATCATGAAGTTCTTTGGTTCGCATATGCCCTTGAGTATGGCTCGAAGTTGCTGAAGTTACAGAAGATTATGTCATGCATTTATCAAAGGCTTGCTGATTCTTGGATTAGTTCGTTGTTCCAATTGCCTTATCTTACAAGAGGAAGTTCATATGCTGGTACAAACATCAACTTGAAGAGGAGAGAAGAATTCAATGTCCCAGATCTGCCACAATTCTTACTTGTAAGCAATGCTAAGGAACATAAATCCATATTTGACAAGAAGAAGGTTAACCACCACAACAAAGTTTTTATCAAGGTTTTTGTTCATTGGAATGTGCACCCTCCAGACCAAGCTACATGGGAATTGGGAATTCTACCAAGATCATCGAGGAGCATCTAACTTCTCATCCCTGAAGACAAGGATGTTCTCAACAGGGGAGTATTGTGACAGGAAATCCCTTTATCATATGGTTTAATCCATCCAATAAACCGATTTACTCAAATACCGATTCAATTATCTTTCTCTCTCGTTATATGTAAGGCATTTGCCATTTTGCAGAAATCAATCGAACAAATATTATTTTCTTCAATCTCTCTTTTTCTGTATCATCATCATCTATCACATCTAAATCCAACCTCTTCGAGATGACTCTTTTTCCTTCTTAGTCGTCTTCTAGACTGGGTTTACCATTTCTTCAAGAGTTTCTAGATCAGGATTCTATCATCTCTAATTTTCCAGTTACAGAAGCTCCGGCGTAACTGGACTTTTAATTCTTCTCCTCCATTGGTAACAACAACAATATTTGGGAAGATGACAGAAAATTTTATGACGTCTATATAAAGTATATTTGATATCTTTATTAACAAAGTTTGTTCAGCTCAGTTGATAGAACACGAACCTTTTAACTGTATGGTTGCTCCGTTATCGGATTTAACGTCGTGCCTTTTATGGCTCGGTCAACAAAAGTTCAGGGTTTAAAATTGAAATCAACAAAATACGATGATTTAAATGGCCGACTCGATAGTTGATGCTTTAAATGGCCCGAATTTGTAAATTGATTTTTTTTAGGCAATTCTCCCGAAAAAAACTCCTAAATCCAAAATTTCATCACGGATCTTACTAAACATTTGTTGTCTACCCCTAAAAATTCTGATTTCTTTATAGGATCAATATTTCTGAAATTTGACAATTAGGAATCAGATTCTTGTTATCAGAACAAAGTCCCTTTATTCAGATCTGAAGAACAAGAGAAGAAGAAACATATTTCTAGTGTTTAACTCTCTGTTCCAATATGTCTTCAACAAAAACAACAGATTCTACCGGATTGCAATTTCTAATCCAACGTTTTCAAAATTACAAACCTCATCTTCTTCAACATTTTCCTGCAAAATCTTCAGCAGTCTTAGTTTGTCTATACCAAGAACAAGGACAAGAAGAGAACGAGCTACGCGTAATCTTAACCAAACGCTCCTTTACTCTGTCTTCTCATCCTGGTAAAATCAAAATCTCTCTCTTAAGGCATTTTTTCATGAAAAGAGATTCCATCTTTTGGTATGACAATGGTTACAGGGGAAGTAGCATTGCNAAACATTCGGATTAAAACTACGCAACAGAAAATCAAACCTAAACTTTTTGAGTATAAACCTGATTTCTTTATAGGATCAATATTTCTGAAATTTGACAATTAGGAATCAGATTCTTGTTATCAGAACAAAGTCCCTTTATTCAGATCTGAAGAACAAGAGAAGAAGAAACATATTTCTAGTGTTTAACTCTCTGTTCCAATATGTCTTCAACAAAAACAACAGATTCTACCGAATTGCAATTTCTAGTCCAACGTTTTCAAAATTACAAATCTCGTCTTCTTCAACATGTTCCTGCAAAATCTTCAGCAGTCTTAGTTTGTCTATACCAAGAACAAGGACAAGACGAGAACGAGCTACGCCTAATCTTAACCAAACGCTCCTTTACTCTGTCTTCTCATCCTGGTAAAATCAAAATCTCTCTCTTATGGCATTTTTTCATGAAAAGAGATTCCATCTTTTGGTATGACAATGGTTACAGGGGAAGTAGCATTGCCTGGAGGAAAGAGAGACGAAGAAGATTCAGATGATATAGCTACCGCGTTGAGAGAAGCTCGTGAAGAAATCGGTTTAGATCCTTCTCTTGTTACAATCGTTTCTGTTCTTGAACCATTTGTTACCAAGGTAAAAATCGTATCAAAACTTCTAAATTCAAGTTGCTTGATCAGTTATCTATCCGTCTTATCGGGTTTTCGGTATTGCAGAAGGGAATGCCGGTAGTACCAGTTATCGGTTTTTTATTTGACAAGAAAGCATTTAAACAGTTACCAAATCCAGCTGAAGTAGAAGAAATATTTGATGTTCCGTTAGAGATGTTTCTTAAGGTTCTAAAAACTGGAAAAATACCCTGTTTTCGGATAAACTCCATGACCAAATTTTAATCATCTTTAATGCGTCTCTCTGTCGGGTTTTACGCAGGACAAGAACAGGCGAGCAGAGGAACGAGAGTATGAAGGACAGAGATATTTTCTTCATTACTTCGACTACTATTCCGAAGATAAAGAAAGCAACTTTATGATATGGGCACTCACTGCTGGTATTCTGATCAGAGTTGCCTCCATTGTTTATCAGAGATCTCCAGAGTTTCAAGAACTCAAGCCAAGCTTCTGGAATCAATCCAACTGATTCTTGAGTTGGATCTGATCGAAACATGAATGGAGAAGAAACTTTGTCTTTTTAATAGGCGAAAAAAATCGATCTTTCAGTGTGTGTAAAAGCATATGTTAAATGTGTTTCAAGAATCTGTCTTTACTCTAGCTGAAAACCTCGTAGAACTTCTCTGAAACGAGAATTCCCGAATCCATCGATTCAAGCGGATCTTTTCTGAGACGGTGTCTTAAGCAATTCGGTATAACGATACCAACATCTTCTGCTGTCACCTGATCTCTTCCTTTGAGTGCAGCGAGTGCTCTTGCCGCTCTGTTCGTCACAATGTCTCCTCTTAGCCCGTCAACGTCCAGCTCAGCGCAGACCCTTGAGATCTTCACTTTCAAATCTTGATCGATCTGAACTTGGGGAAGATTGCTTCTTGCAGTTGTAATCTGATCCTGAAGCTTCAGTTGTTCTGCTAGATAAGACTCTCGAAACTCATTTGGGTTACTATCGAAACGAGCTCTCTCTTCAACAATCTTGACTCTTAGCTCGGCGTCTCTAACCGTTCCTACTTGTGCGTGCATACCAAACCGGTCAAGAAGCTGTGGTCTAAGCTCCCCTTCTTCTGGATTCCCTGAACCAATGAGAATAAACCGAGCCGGATGAGAGATCGAAATCCCTTCTCTTTCAACTGTGTTCCAACCCGATGCAGCCGAATCAAGAAGAACATCGACCAAATGGTCATCCAAGAGATTAACTTCGTCCACATAGAGAATCCCTCTATTGGCTTTAGCTAGTAGTCCAGGCTCAAACGCCTTGACACCTTCGGTTAAAGCTTTTTCGATATCGATTGTTCCGCAAACTCTATCTTCAGTAGCACCTAGAGGAAGATCAACCATGTTGATTTTGGTTTCGATAACCGGAAGTTTCTCTCCCTTCTCGACTTTCTCTCTTACTTCTTTCCCCATAAACTCAGGATCTCTCGGGTCTGAGTTATACGGATCACCAGCAACCACCGTGATCTCGGGAAGCAGATCAACCAACGATCTAACGGTTGTTGATTTCCCGGTTCCTCTATCTCCCATTATCATCACACCGCCTATCTTCGGGTCAATAACGTTTAACAAAAGGCATAGCTTCATCTCATCTTGTCCAACAATAGCAGCAAACGGATAAACCGGCCTCGCACTTTCCTTTGAATCAATCTTCTTTGCCTAAACCAACAAATAAATAAACATCTTAGCCAAACATTTTCTAACAATCAACAAACGTATGTTTCTGGGTCACAAATCACTCCAAGATTGATGCTTTAGTTTGTTAAGAAACACATACTTGTTCTATAGAGTTGATCTCAGTGGCAACATTGATAACCACCGAAACACGATAACGAGATATGTTCTTCTTTGGCTCTAATTGTATTCTTCCATATAACTTTCTTCCACAAATCTTACCTGCAAAACACACACACACATACACTCCAATTATAACACATCCTCCACAATTTTGTCAATCAAGCTTCACAGGTAAAAATTTACGGACTTGAACAATGTAGATGAAAGAATGTGG
>PKMM01054761.1:49097-86348 GCA_002933915.1 Eutrema heterophyllum
AACAGAGCAATCCGACGGCGAGAGCTAGCCTTGCCTCTCCAACGTCGTAACCATGATCGATTCTCGGATCGACCGCACGGAGAATCTCACCGCTTGCGTGCAATTGCATAACCCAGTCGGCTAAGAAGAAGCTCCCGGAGTCCGTAGGTTTCCTCCCGGAGACGATCTCTAGAATCAGAACGCCAAACGCGAAGACGTCGGAAGCGGAAGAGGAGTTTCCGCTGCGAGTGATCTCAGGCGCCATGTAACCGACGGTGCCAACGACAACCGTGGTGTGCGACTGTGACCCACGTTCGTAAAGCCTCGCGAGCCCGAAGTCTCCCAGTCTAGGGTTCATATCGTCGTCAATTAAGACGTTGCTCGGTTTCACGTCTCGATGAACCACGATTTGTTCACATTCCTCGTGGAGGTACATCAAACCAGACGCGATTCCTTTGGCGATCTGTAAACGCACGTTCCAGCACAAAACTGCGCCGATTCTTCTCGGTACAGTGTAGAGCAGCGAGTCTAAACTCCCGTGTGGGATATAGTCGTAAGCTAGCAAAAGCTCGTTCTTGTGTTTGCACCAGCACCACCCACGAAGGTTGACAAGATTCTTGTGACTTAACCGCCCCAAGCTCTCGATCTCTGCGATGAATTCTCTAATCCCTTGCATGCTATTCGGGGTTATCTTCTTCACTGCGATTTGCTCTGGAGAAGATGATGTGATGCTTCCTCTGAAGACGGTCCCGAATCCGCCGGCTCCGATAATCCTCTCTGCCTTGAATCCATTAGTAGCGGAATAGAGATCTTTGTATCTTAGTCGGTGCGGATGGTTCACTTCCCAGTCTTCAAGAACCTCTCCTTGCTGCAATCGCTTCTTGTATATCACGAAGATTATCATTACCGCAAGCAGTATAAGCGTAACCGTGGATAGAGCCACGGTCAGAGCCATGTCCTGAGCATTGTAACCTCTCTTCTCCGCCTAGGCGGACGAGGAAGCTCCGAGAGTTTCAGCTCAGCTGCCACTGGATGTTCTCTGCTCGTCTCCAGCAATCTCACTGGTTTGTGGTAGAAAGTTGTACCGATAATATTCGGCTTTCGATCAGTGAGCCTTAATAGTCCGTCGGATATGATCGTTGCATCTCCTCCCATTAAAATCTCCGACTGATTTCCTATAAAGCTTCGGAATATAAACTCTGTTTTTGGACCTTGTCCCTCCGTAGTTGTTCCCTGAGTGACAGGGATGGTATTGGTCCAAACAAACACGAGCATGAGTAACATTAACATATTTAGGAAGAAGAAGAAGAAAAAGATGATTCTCCGGTATTTAGAGATTATTAGAGATGTTTTTTTTATAAAGAGGCGAAGAAGAAATTTAGAGATTATTAGGGATGATGGTATTGGTCGAAACAAATACGAGCATGAGTGACATTAACATATTTAGGAAGAAGAAGAAAAAGATGCTTCTCCGATGTTAGAGATGTTTACTACCTAGTTTAGAGATTATTAGAGATGTTTTTATAGTTTAGGCGAAGAAGAAAAATAACTCGTAAGTCTTCGTAATTAAAGTTAACAAAAAAAAAAGTCTTCGTAATTAAATGGCAAATCGTGTGTAGTTTTTACTTTTTATTATTGTTTTTTTTTGTCAAAGTGTGTAGTAGTAATTGATACGATGGATTTTAGAAATTGGCAATAAGTTTTTTTCTGTTCAAGTAAACAACACGAATAAAAACAAACTTTAGACATTTTTACCCATGTGATTTTATACACTCTGTGTCTCTTGATTTAATTTTCTAAGATCATATAAACGAATATCCAATTATATATGCATTTCTTTTTCCATCATATAAGCTTTTAATCTTTTTTTTTGGTCGAAAGCTTTTAATCTATTCTTTTTGGATTGTACATTATTATTTAAAATGCTAATTATCTTTGTATTTATCTTAAGATATGTTATAGGTATAATCAATAAAATGATGTGTTATATTGAATGTACAAATCTTTCGTGGTAATCTTTTTGTCAATTGATAATAACAACTTAACAATTCGTAAGCCTTTTCTAAGAAAAAAAAAAAACTTAACAATTAGCCATTTACTTTAGACTCTTTATTTGGCGAGGGCCTCCTTATTTATGGATGTGGATATGTTGAATGTGGCGAGGGCCTCCTTATTTATAAAGTTCCGAGTCGGTCTAAATTGAGATGATTTCCTTTTCCTAATTCCATCAGAAAAAAGAAATCCTCCTTTCTCCCTTCGAAATCGGGAAAGATTCCGCTAATCTCGGAGGTCGGCGCGTTGGATAGCGAGTTGGGTTTTAGACAAATCTCTCTTCACTTAGTTTGAACCGTCGTAAACCGGGATCAATTGGGCCGGTCTCGGTTCAAACCGGGCTAAACCGGGAAGTGCTAAACTCACCTACAACAAATATAGTTAACATAATATGATTTTAATTGATGGTGCATTTGTCACCGCCTCATATTCTTACTTAATCTCTTTCCTCATATATTTTTTACTTTATATATCAAAATTTGCAATGGAAAACAAAAACTTTTCTTTAACATATTCAGTATTATCATCTCTCTATGTCTTTCAATTCGTTTAATCTCATTTTCGCTCGTACTCATATTCATACTCCACAAGGCTTCATTCACACCATGATGATAGAGATAGCTTTATTGTTTGCTTCTTTCACTGCTCTGTTTGGTCATATACCCATGTTCTATCTCATGTCCCTACATGAATAAATACTCTTCACCGTAATGTATTCAAACGTTTTTGATCAGCATAGCGTCACTCCCACCCAAACCTCTTAGGAAATAGTTTGTTTTTAGCCCGATATTAAGTGGAGAACCTGCTGGATCACTTGTCTCACCTCTCAACTCATGTTATACTCCAAACCCTTTCGTAATTGCTCTGCTTTTGTTCATTCACTTAATCTCATGTTCTGATAAATGTAATACAGATAAAAATAAGTATTATGAATGCACATTTTTATAAATAACACATGGAATTAAAAAAAAATACATTTATAAAATGATTATTGTATATAGCTCTTAAAATAAAACATTTCTAATACATTTCTAAAATGATTATTGTATATAGCTCTCAAATACATTTCTTCTTATTCTTTATCGTCACCACCGTTAACGACAATTCATATCCTCTGATCGTCTCCTCCGCCACGCGCTCGCTGCATGCCTTCCATAACGGCAAATCTCCGACCTCGCGAGACCGCACTCACTTCCATTCCACCGTCACAGCTGAAAAACTCTGCCGCTTCAACTCCTTGATCCTCCTACTCCGACTCGCCTCTTTCTCTTTCTCACTCGCCTCCGCCGTCTTAATGTTCACTAGTTCTCGCGGATCCGGTTACCCTCACTGGTACGATTTTGACGCTTTCAGGTTCGATTCTCCTTCTTAATTCACTTGCTCAATTTCAAAAATCAAAATAGATTATTTTTCTCTTTCTAATTTTGTAAATATTTTTACATTTCATAATTTGAATTAATTGAAAATTCTAATCTCGCGTTTGGCACATGTTAAAACTAATAATTATGAAATCAAAAAAACTGAGATGTATTATTTGTTTTAATTTGATTGGATGTAGCTTTTGAATGATGTGGAAAAAAGCTGAGTTGTACTATTTGTTTTAATTTGATTGGTTATTCATTTTAAATGAGGTGTCACTTCTGAAAGTATGAAAAATCTGAGGTGACAGCTCCTGGAGAGGCACAAGAGTTTTTTTTGTATTGATTAACTAGTGGGTTAGCCGCGTTTCGCGTGGTAATTTATATTATTGTTTTTATGTAGTTAGAAAAGAATTCGGCAATAATAAAATTAGTATTTCAAATCATTTTTACTAATTGTTTAATATATTTAGGCATACCCTCCTCTATAGATGAGACGTGCCATAAAAACTAATTAACTTCGTTGGAGTTATCAGCGTGAGGTCATATCCGCCGAAACATCCCACACTTGGACATCTAATACTCATAGCTAAGCACAACTCAAACCAACCACCAAATCCTACTTATCTAGGTCAATTAAATCCTTTGAAAATCCCTACATTTCACACAATAAAAAAGGAGAATAAATTTCCAATGGTTCAAAACCCACGTTAGAGAATAATTGATACATATACTTCATTTTTCTCAAATATGGGTCGAATGTCCATTCATCTGACATTAATCCCATTTCAGAAACATCTGACATCTTTCGGAGATGCATTCATAATTCTCTCTCTCTCTCTCTCTCACTCACTCTCACACACATCAACGCCGCAAATTGAACCACAAAACACATTTTGCATGATTTAAATATAACATTCACTATCTTCTCATGTTTCCCCTTTATTTTGAGTATCAATATCTCCATTATGACTTGAGCATTGAATTTTTTTTGCAAAGACTTCAACCATTTTTCCTCTAAGTGATTGGCTTAAAAATGTTATCATTCTGGGATACCACAATTAGTCTATATTGACATGCATTCTTGCATACCCATCATAGACTCATGATTGTCATTCAAGCTTTTGGAAACTCATGCATGTATTCATTTGTTGAATGATTCCTCGTGTCCAAACACTAATTTATAACCATCGAAATGATTTGTATTAATCATCCTCTATAAAAATCAATTGACAAGGATCACAGAAGTTGGTCCTAAACTATGATTAATTAGTAATTTTTTTTCTAATTATAATTCTTTAAGCAATCGATTTTAAAATTCCTATACATTTCATTTGGAATTAATCCATATTGGTTGCTTCAAGTTATATTTCGCAACATTTGTTTGATTTTATTTAGAATTTTTTTTCAAGATACAAGGAGCCTCCAACTTTTCTTATTTGGCCTAAAATGTCATCAATTCTCCAACGGCTACTCATCGTAAACCACCTTTTTCTCAAGATTAACCAAATGTTAAGTTTCTAAAAAATAATTGTCTTTGTGTTTTGTCATTTCAAGTCTAGTGTGGATTCAATTTTCTTTTGTGATTTGCGAGTCTAATAACTTGTGGATTCAAGTTATTCTATTCGTGGTTGAGTGTGGATTCATTCAACAAATCTCCATCTCCATCTCTATTTTTGGCAATCTTCCGCGAAAAGCTTGAAATCTCTTGATCATCGTGTGATCATAAGTTTGGTGGATTTCAATCTTATATCAGTTTGCACTCATCCATATATATATATATATATATATATTTGTAGACTTATCGTATGTGTTGAAACATGAGGTATCCCGAAAAATGTTGTATTTCGAGTAAAAGTTTTCAAGATACAAGGAGCCTCCTTATTAGGCCTAAAACGTCATCAATTCTCCAACAGCTACTCTTTCAATTATATTATTATTTTTTTCTTTTTTTTTTAACACTGATGAAATTTTATTGAAATAATCACGGAATAAGTACAATAGCCGGCAGAGAAAAGAAGTATCTCCGAAGACAAAAGCTAGCGGATAATAGATATATCACTGGAGCCAAAAGCTCGATAAACGAGAAATTATTGTCCAAAAATGTAGAAACACATAACTAAATGATGGATACAAAAGTCAATAGTGAAACTCTCGAGAACACCGGTTAAGTCGGAGAAGTGATGCCGAGAGGACCGACATCTGTAGACGAAGGAGAGCCGATGATAGAGTCGCGATAAATGAATTAACCCCACAAAAATAAGAAACAACGGACGAGAATTTAACTCCTACACACCTAATTTTCTTCCAAAAAGTTTAAATCTAGGACTATGCATCCCCACAAAAGGTTAGCCTTACAAGAACAAATCAAGGAAAAGACCACAGGAGAAAACCTATTATTCAACTAAACTAAATGGCGGTGGAAGGATACTAATTTCAAAGATTCAACGACTTAAAGGAGGAGGATAATCGAAAACTATCATAAACCAGACAACACAACTTTACCGGCACTTCCCTGAGATAAACGAGAGCAAAACCATGACCCTAAACCATCAATTAAAGAAGAAACTTGAAACGCCACCCATCGAATCCAATGACATATTCTCCTCTGTCGTACATACCAGCGTCGAAGAAATCAAAGCCATAGATCCAACATCGCGAGACCAAGGATATATTCTCCTTCTCCGTCGAAAATTCTGCGAAATCAACTTCAAAAATCTTGAAACCAAACATGTACAAAGCAAAACAAAGACCAAACACCCTCTCACGGCGCCGGTGATGAGCACCGAACACATGAGAGGCAAAAAATCGACAAAGCTTCTTCTTGTTTTAGACTTTAGAAATGTTATATTTCGAGCCTATATAAGCTCAGTTCATTACTCATCGTAAATCACCCTTTTGTCAAGATTAACCAAATGTTAAGTTTTCTACAAAAAATTGTCTAGTGTTTTGTCATTTCAAGTCTAGTGTGGATTCACTTTTCTTGTGTGATTTGCGAGTCTAATAACTTGTGGATTCAAGTTATTCTATTCGTGGTTGAGTGTGGATTTATTCAACAAATCTCCATCTCCATCTCTATCTTCGGCCATCTTCCACGAAAAGCTTGAAATCTCTTGATCATCATGTGATCATAGTTTGGTGGATTCCAATCTTATATCAGTTAACACTTATATATATATATATATGCTAGGGTTATGAACTTATCGTATGTGTTGAAACATGAAGTATCCCAAAAAAAAATGAACATAGATGTTGTTAGGCATGGGCATTCGGATCTTCGGTTCGGGTACGCGTCTTTCAGGTAGATGTACTTTGGACCCAAATAGGAACCGAAAGGGTTTCGGTTTGGATCCTCTTGGTTCCGGGTCGATTCGGCTCGTTATTCACAGAACCGAAATATAACCGGAAAAATCGGGTTGTAATTCGGTTCGGGTATAGTGGCCCATAATCTACCCGAAATCATAAAAAATACCCGAAATGCAAGAAAATATCCGAAATGAAAAAAAAAAAAAAATCTGAAACAAAACCTAACATCTTAATCAGTGTCTAATGCCTCAGATCGAGGATGTGAATCTGATGTGCGACTTAGCAAAATTAGATCCTAACACGAATTGCCGAAGACTTGATAGGAGACTTTCTTAGCAGCTTTCGGATTTCCCTGGCGGTTCGGAAATCTTGATTTCTTTTGATAGACAATTCGGAAATATTATTCGTAACGCTTCATGTTGTATAAAACAATGAAGATTCTGGCGACAAAAAATAAATAAGGTTAAACGTTTCATATATAACAAAAAAAAAGAAAAAATATTATTCGTAATGCTTCTGTATACGTTAAGTCAAAATATTTGTATGTATATCCACATATTAAATGAGGAATTGCTTTATCTATATACAGTTCTTTATTATGATACACAACGTAATTCTTGTATCAACCGTAGGTTGCCTTTTTCTGCTTCATCATTAAGGCTAATTTATTAATGAACAAGCAAATAACAACGTTACAAAACAAAACAAAAATGTGGCGTACGTATTTGTAACACTAATCACTACAGTTATAAAATATTAATGATCTCATCTTAGAAGTTTCAGTATAAAATCCAACTCGGAATGTTCATGCATAAAATACTTTGTTTAAAAAATCAAACTAAGTAAATAAAAATACCATAAAATGAAAATCAATATGTTGGTCTTTGTTGCCTTCTCCTATTTAGTCGCCGTGCGCCCGGTGAAACAAACCCTCAACTACGAGTCAATATTTAATTTTGGTGATTCTTTAAGCGACACCGGAAATTTCCTTATCTCCGGTGATGTGGACTCTCCGGCCATCGGAAGACCACCGTACGGTGAAACTTTCTTTAACCGTTCAACCGGCCGTTCCTGTGACGGACGTCTCATCATTGATTTCATCGGTTTACTTCTCATCTCTCTCTCTCTCTCTCTCTCAAAAAGTCATTGCCACTTGCATAAAATATGCATATGCAGAATATACATCCGTTTCAGTCTATTATCTATTTTCATTTTATTCGAAAATTAGGATAAATATAATTCTTTATATATTTGCTAGATCGGATTATATCAAATCAAATGGATAGTTTCATTCCATTTCAAATACAGTAATAAAATTTGTATCTGCGAGAAAAAGCAAAAATTTGGTGTGTACATCTATTATCTATATATAATAACTATATTATATATATAACTCATAAATATTGTGTCTATATGTAAACTTTATAAATTTGTCTTCATCAAATCAATCATCAAAATACTGAACTTCCAAAAATTAAGAAAGCAAAAATTAACTTATCTCTATGAACATTGCAATTTTTCGTTAATTTTATTTTGTTCTATACTTAAAAATTATATTTTAAAAATTTACAAAAGAGAAATGATATCTGGTGGAATATCCGAATTTTAGCAGATATTCAAAAAATCATATATCTAATAGTTAAAGAGCATATAGAGATAAAAAAAAATGTTGTTCTTGACAAAATAAAACAGATCACATATACCATAAAAAATCAAAATATCCGTTCGAGCCCACCATATACATTAACAGTTAAAAACCAAAAATGTGCAAATGAAACTTACATGCACGAAATAAAATCTTTAAAAATCTAATTAATTTTCAATATGTGACTAATTGCAGCTGAGGCAAACGGATTACCATACGTTCCACCATATCTCCAAAGTGTACGAACAAACTCATCGGTGGATTTTAGGAAAGGAGCAAATTTTGCGGTGGCAGGAACGACGGCGAACGAATTTAACTTCTTTGAAGAAAGAGGTCTTTCGGTAACATTGTTGACGAATAAGACATTGGATATTCAACTTGATTGGTTCAAAAAGTTGAAACATTCTCTTCGTAGAACCAAGCCAGGTAAAAAACAAAAATATTGCATGATTTTAATTTGATGGTTGACGAATAGTCAATTTTTATTTTCATTACTTTGATAAAAAAAAAACTGAAATGATAAACATAGTTTTAAAAATTATTTGAGACAAAAAACTGATATTTATGATGATATCGGTAATATATTCAGAAAGAGTACATTTCACCAACCAAAAATTATGATGATAGATTGTGAGATTTGGTTTTAATAATTTAATTTATTTTTTAAAATTTAAAGTCTATCCCATGTTTTCAAAACTTTGAAAACTATAATTTTATTAAATAATAAGATAATAATACTGTTATAAAATCTGAGAATTTTAAAATAAATTATATATAAGTCGGCGATTATTTACTAGTTCAAATGACCCCCAAGTTAGCACAGGCTGTATTTTTGCAATTACAAAAATTTGACATCAAAAAAAAGAAAAAACCAATTTTCAGTCTAATTTGAAAAATGACATTATAAAGCAATTTATAACAGGGTAGTACCTCAAGTTGAGTTAATATACAAGTTTTTTCATCGGAAAACATCCCATAATCCATTAGTTGTCGGCAGAAGAAGATTTGTTACACCGTAGCAAATCCACCAGGGGCTCATGCATGTTATGATTGTCATGAGTTCTACCATCATTTTGACTATCTGTTGGTTGATATTCCACTTCTTCTTTTGTACCTTCTTCATCATTTTTGTTGATAAGGCTGCAACTCCCTTTTAGCTTATAAATAGCACAAGGTCATTCAAGATACTAGAACATAAAAGTAAATCTCTTAATATATAAGCTTGAAACAAGCTCATGAGTATATAAGGCACCATCGTTTTACACATTTTTTTATTTCCTATTCCTAACATATTAAAACAAGTGTTGCACAAAAACATTCCAGCATACACTACAAGAAAACAGTCGATACCAACGAAAATTTACATCGAATTTTGGTTGTCGTAAATTTACGTCGAGGTTACGACGACATTACGACGACATTTTATTTCGATGTAATTTCGTCGTAAATTTCTGTCGGCGTAATATCGTCGTAACTGGACGTCGACATTACGACGATTGTTTACATCGATGTTACGACGACTTATATTCGATATACATTACGACGAGTTTACGTCGAATGTGTCTAGGTAGGTGAGCACGTTTTTAAGTAGGTTCACCTAATTATTTACATCTCATATATTCGTCGTAAATCCGTCGTATAGGCGATATAAATTCGTTGTAAATTTGATGTAAATTTCTGATGTAAATCCGTTGGTAATTCTGAAAAATTTCTATAAATACAGCCAACAATACAAACGAAAGTTACATAAAAAAAAACAAACACTTATCTTAAAAAAAACATTTCAAAAACTCTTTTTATAAAATGTCTATACGAACTACGAAGATGGATGTATGCGCAAAATGATTCGGAGGGAGCGTTGACGAAAGAATTCAAAGAGGGGCTTGAAATATTCATGTATCAGGCCAGAAATATGCAAACAACCCTTGAAAGCGGTAAGATATTCTGTCCTTGTCGTAAATGCAAGAATACGAGATATATTTTTATTGAGACGATGTGGAAACATTTACTAAATAGAGGGTTTATGCCGCAATATTATGTTTGGTATCAACATGAAGAGGGTTTTGAAAGGAGTACTATTGATCAAGCTGATTGTAGTAGTTTGTATCAAGGTCATGTAGATTTTGATCAGGGTAGTAGTTATCATCATGGTCATGAACATCAATTTGATCAGCAGGGTCAAGATCATGATAGGATGCATGAAATGGTCAATGATGCATTTCATGAAACAAATGTTGATAATATTGTTGAGGAACCCAATGTAGATGCGAAACAATTTTATGATATGCTAGCCGATGCAAATCACCCACTCTACGATGGATGTAGAGAAGGTCAGTCTAAATTGTCGTTAGCAGCTAGGATGATGACAATTAAAACTGATCATAATTTAGCTGAGGTTTGCATGGATGAATGAGCTGATCTTATTAAAGAGTATTTGCCAGATGATAATTTGGCTGCCGAAACATACCATGAGATACAGAAGTTGGTGTTTAGTCTTGGGTTGCCTTCTGAGATGATAGATTTATGTGTTGACAATTGTATACTTTTTTGGAAAGATGATGATAAGCTGCAGGAATGTCAATTTTGCCAAAACCCGAGATTCATGCCACAAACTTCTGGGCGTAGTAAGATACCGTACCAACGGATGTGGTATCTTCTTATAACTGATAGGTTGAAACGATTGTATCAATCTGAAAGGACAGCTGCATCGTTGAGGTGGCATGCAAAACATTCACATAGAGAAGGAGAAGTGACTCACCCGTCAGATGCAAAAGCTTGGAAACACTTTAATACAGTACACCCGGAATTTGCTAAATTTAAGCGAAATGTGTATCTTGGCCTTTGCACTGATGGATTTAGTCCATTTGGTATGTCTGGTAGGCAATATTTTGTATGGCCAGTAATCCTAACGCCATACAACCTTCCTCTAGATATGTGCATGCAAAGAGAATTTTTATTCTTGAGTATATTGTTTTAAGTGTTTTCACTCAGTCAATTAATACTAAAGCTTACACTACCGCAATCATAACGGTTGTCAATGCAGTACTTTAGGATCGAATCCACAGAGACCAAAGGTACACTACAATTCTCACAATTATAAAATTAAGCTAAGACAAGAATATGGTTGGTTTTTGTAACAGTAACGAAAGAAATTAAAACGATGTAAATTCAATAAAAAAAACGTTAGGTCAAGAGTTTATTCTCAGGAATCCAGAGATAACGAATCAGACAACTATTCATGGAACAATTAGACACAAGTTTCGAACTCAAACATGAATATTAACCAATCCACTTCCGTGCTCATGGTTACTAAACCTAACATCCTAATCCACTTCCGTGCTCATAGAATCCTAGGTCAGCCTTAACGAGCAAGTTCAATATGTTCACGAATCAACCTAATACACTTCCGCGCTACTAGATGATTCGCTCGCTTATGTTCTTTCTAGCAATCTTCACACTTCCGCGCTATTAGATTAAGCCCTAGTTCATAGATCTAGCGGTCAGCTCAAGCCTAAGCAGTAAACACAACAATAAGCGAAAACCTCAAAAGATAGATCCCTATTTGTGTCTAACTCAATGATTCATGGATCCCCTTGAAACCCTAAACCTAACTAATGAACTACGCAGACATGGAAACAGAGAACAAGCAAAGAGATGAAGAAGACATAGTATAGATTAAGAGAGAAAGGGTTTAGAAATCTTCTCAATGGATACGAAGGTTCTTCTCCAAAGCTTACAATGATCTCCAAAAGAAATAAGAAATAAAAAGTGTCTGAAAAAGTTCTGGTATCAAGCGGTGCCGTCAAAGAGGCTAAAAATAAAGTTTATATAGGTCTAGGTCGAATTAGGTCAAAATAGGGAGTTTCCAGAGCAAAAATAGGAAAAACAGAAATTTCATTTTTCTTCTCGCCGGCTTGCATCGACCGATGCACCTCCTTGCATCGACCGATGCACCTCCTTGCATCGGTCGATGGCTGTTTCTCTGGTCCAGTGCATCGATCGATTGGAAATCTCTGGTTTGTTGCATCGGTCGATGGTTGTTTCTCTGGTCCAGTGCATCGATCGATGCAAGGAGTGTATCGACCGATTGGAGAATCTCTGGTTTGTTGCATCGGTCGATGCACTTCTTGCATCAACCGATTATGCTCCTTTCTTCACGGTTTCGTGCGTTTTTGCTCCCGTAACTCCAATTTCTTCCTTTGACGCCCTTTTTACCTGAGATATCTAAATAAAGAACTAAAAGACTCTAAAACGGACTTTGACTCGATAAAACGATTAAAAGAAACACCAAAACATATGATAGAAAACGGTAAAAACCAAATATATCATATATTAGTACCTGGTCCGAAGCATCCCAAGCGTTCTCTTGATGTGTTTTTGCAGCCTCTCATACATGAGTTGAAACAGTTGTGGTATACATAAGTTCGTACATATAACTGTTCGAGGAAAAAAAAATTTACGATGCGTGCAGTGCTTATGTGGACAATAAGCGACTTCCCTGCATATGGGATGCTATCAGGTTGGACGTCGCATGGAAGGTTATCTTGTCCGTATTGCCTCGATCGGACAGATGCGTTTCAGCTGAAACATGGTAAAAAAACATGCTGGTTTGATTGTCAATGTCGGTTTCTACCAATCAACCATCCATATCGGAGAAATAAGCGATTGTTTAGGAAGAACAAAATCGTGCGTGTCCCCCCACCAGTGTATCTATCTGGGGAAGATGTAGAAGCGCAAATAGATCATTTTGGAGGACTAGAAACTGTGAATCGTGGGGGAAATTTGCACACTCCAGTTAATATGCCTGATGGATACGGGGAGAATCACAATTGGCACAAGAAAAACATTTTTTGGGAACTTCCGTACTGGAAAGATCATCTGCTGCGACACAATCTTGATGTCATGCACATTAAGAATTTTTTTTTGATAACATCATGCATACGGTGTTAAACGTGAAAGGAAGAACCAAAGACAGCGGAAAGTCAAGGTTGGACTTTCCCGATATTTGCAACAGAAATTAATTGCATATTATGAGCAATGGGAAATCACCAGTTCCTATATTTCGGTTGGGTGCATGACAAAAGGCAGCGTTGTTCAATTGGGTTTCATCTAATGTGAAGTTTCCTGATGGGTACGTATCCAATCTGGCTAAATCTGTTGAGAAAGGACAAAAGTTTCCATGGATGAAGAGTCATGACTGTTGGTGGTGAGTTTAGCACTCTTCGGTTTAGCCTGGCATGAACCGAGACCGACCCAATCAACCCAGCTAACGACAGTTCGAACCCAGAAGAAGAACACGAAACGATCGCCGACCGCCGAACTTGAGAGAAAGGTCCACGAAAGACTGACAACCGACAAGCTCGATAAAGAATCCGAAGGACTGCCGAACTTGAATCCANGTTGTTCAATTGGGTTTCATCTAATGTGAAGTTTCCTGATGGGTACGTATCCAATCTGGCTAAATCTGTTGAGAAAGGACAAAAGTTTCCATGGATGAAGAGTCATGACTGTTGGTGGTGAGTTTAGCACTCTCCGGTTTAGCCTGGCATGAACCGAGACCGACCCAATTAACCCAGCTAACGACAGTTCGAACCCAGAAGAAGAACACGAAACGATCGCCGACCGCCGAACTTGAGAGAAAGGTCCACGAAAGACTGACAACCGACAAGCTCGATAAAGAATCCGAAGGACTGCCGAACTTGAATCCAGATCGGCAAACCACGAACCGATCGACGACGGTTCAAGATCGGCAATGAAGTTCGCAAAGCAACACCCACCGAACTTAAATCAAGCCGAACTTATCATGATCGATTGTAAATATAAGATTCAGGTCCTCACCTCGGTACCGAGATCGGTTCTTCTAAATCCGATCGACCACGGTCTAAGATCGGTAAAGAAAAGAACAACATACGGTTACCGACCTGCAACATGCCGAGCGTCGGTATCAACTCGTCATAATCAGAACCCACTTCCGGAATTCGCAGAACTTTACGGAAAGTGCATTCACGGAACTTTACGGAAAGTGCGGTCGGGGAACTTTACGGAAAGCGCGGTCGGGGAACTTTACGGAAAGTACGAAAAAGGAAGAACAATTAGGATATTAATCCGGGATTCACGGAACTTTTCCCGAATTCCCGGGATATGTCGGAGCCGCCGAAGAGGCTTATAAATAAGGAAATCTCGATTACATTAAGAAGAAGAAAAAAAAAAAGGGAAAGAAAAAACGAGAGCTCGAGATTCAGTCTGGATCTCATTACCGATCTTCGAATATTTTGTAAACTCCGACGAGTTCGATTTAATAAAACGAAATACCGATTCGCATTCCAATTCCTTTACCTTTGTGATTTCGACAATCAACAATGACTGTCACGTGTTTATGCAACGATTACTTCCTTTCGCATTTGCCGAACTCCTTCCAGGAAATGTTCATGAAGCAATTGGAGGTAAAAGACATCATCATATCACATATAATTTGTTCAAATATATATTGCACTATATAATTTTGGTGTTGCAGGCATCAGAGCGTTTTTCCGGGATCTTAGTACACGGACGTTGTCAGAAGATGTAATTGCACATTTGGCTGCTAATATTCCAATATTGTTGTGCAATCTGGAGAAGATATTTCCGCCAGCGTTTTTTTATGGTATGGAACATCTTCCCATTCATCTCCCTCACGAAGCAGAACTAGGCGGGCCTATTCAGTTTAGGTGGATGTACCCATTCGAGCGCTTCATGAAACATTTAAAGGGAAAGGCTAAAAATCTAGCAAGGGTTGAAGGATCAATTGTTGCGGGAAGTTTGACCGAAGAAACTTCACACTTCACTTCATACTATTTCGCTACAAAAGTCCGCACACGCAAACGGAAACCCCGACGATATGATGATGGTGGTGTGGGAAGAACTTATGCAGTAGAGGGTGTCCCAGACATCTTCTCACCAATCGGTCGTCTTGGTGGAAAAGTGAAGGAAGTTTGGTGGTCTAACGAGAATGACAGGCACAGCGCACATACGTACATCCTCCTAAATTGCGAGGAAGTGGAACCTTTCGAGAGGTAACGTGACAATTTAATTATCCACTACTAATTTATTATATATATAGATAAAGGTGTTAATTTCAATGTATATATATATGTATTTTGCAGTTTATTTGTTAGTCAGGTACGAGAATGCATTGAAGGCGTTTCAGATGATGAAATAAACGATCGTAAAGATCGTCACTTTGCTAAGTGGTTGAAGACGCAAGTAAGTTTACGTAATAAAAAATATCGATGCTCGATCTAACATGCACACTTCTCGATGTGCATTAATATTTTCAATTCATAGGTGGATCATGGCGACCCCGCATATCCAATATGGTTTCANCGGGTAACTACCAACTACGGAGTATGTGTTAGGGGTGAAATAGATTTTTATGGGGTGTTGCAGGAAATAATCGAAGTGGAGTACCCCATATTGGTTAGTATGAAATGCGTTCTCTTCAAATGTGATTGGTTCGATCCAACTGTCGGTCGAGGGGTGCGAATTAACAAATTTGGTGTGGTCGACGTCAACAAAGCACGGCGATACAACAAGTTTGAACCATTTATCTTAACATCACAAGCAGAACAAGTAACGTTCGTGCCATATCTGTGAGTTCGAACCACTGGGCCCACATGGTTATCGGTTATTAAAATATCTCCAAGGGGTAAAATTGTTGGTGTTGACGATCTTCCAATGCAACAAGATTCTTCCTGTGACATTACAGAGCCAGAGATTACAGAGAACGTTCTGTTAATTGATCCCCGCAACCGGGAACTTGAATATCTACCTAACGACACATAAGAAGAAGGCGATTCCGATGAGTTTGATGAGAGTGACGATGATTCTCAACCTGAAGATAATGAACCCAATGAAGATGATGAACCGAGCGGAGATGATGATTCTGATTGATTTATATATGTAATTGCTCTTATTTTAATTTTTATAATAAAACTTGAAGATTATGGGGGGAGATTTATCTCGGCATATGACCGGAGATGGGATCGTAAGGATTCTCACATGTCGAATATTAACCAAACCCTGGAATTTTATGGTTTGGGTAATATATCAACATTACAACGGATTTACGACGATTGAAGATACAATCGTCGTAAACTCGTCGTAATATTTTAACCATTTAATTCAAATTTCCGGTTTAATAGGACGGGATTGTGTTAATTCAAATTCAAATATTACGACGAGTTTACGACGAATCCGTCGTAATTTCGATGGTATATTACGACGAATTTACGACGGAACGTGTTACGATAACATTACGACGAATATGTCTTAAATCATCGTAATCTCGTCGTAATACTTAATAGGGTTTAGGGTTTAGGGTTTAAGGTTGAGTATAGGTTATAAATGTTTGGTTTTGCATCAATTATATTGTTTTACATAAGTTCTCGATTCGTTGTTTGACGTAATACAAAAATGATTAACAATTTATATTTCATGCATGTTAGGAAGAAACTTATACAACGAATGCTATAGAGTATTAAGAGGAGATAAGGAAATTTTCCATATGTCAGATTCAATCGTCATTATTGATTGTATTGGGTACAATGAAAAGTTTTTGATGTACAAATATACTTCGTTAATACAAGACGGATATGTGTGTTAGGGTTTAGGGTGTAGGGTTTACATTTCTAATATTACAACGAAATTACGACGACTTTGGGAAATTTTTCTGATTGGTTTACTATTCGGTTTCATGGTTTACGACGATCCGTCGTAAAATCATCGTAATGTACCATCGAAATTACGACGGCCACAAAATCTATATATACGCGAGCCCAGATTTTTCCCTCACAACTCACAATCTCCTTCTCTCTCTACCGAATTCCAGAGCTTTCTCTCTCTAAGGTAATTTTTTATAAGTAGATAGGATTGTAATTATTAGATAGGATTTGAATTAGATAAGATTGGAATTAGATTGGATTATATTTTTGATAGTGGTTACTTTTTTTTAAGATATGAGGCCACGTAGGAATCACTATCGCACATTTATGGGTGGCGAGTCGGGACCGAGTGTTAATTCGGATGGCCTAACATCGTCTGCCACACAGTCTGTGGTTTCGGACTCTGGGCCCACCCCACAGGCGCCCCCGCCACCGCCAGCTGCTCCTGCACCTCGACCCGCTTTGATATATGCGTGATTGACGGTCGAGGACATTTTGCGGTCGCCGGGTCATGATCGTTTACCCCGGTTAGATCCGCTCTGTCCGCCAGATATTTTTTGGTACGTAAGCTAAATTTTTTTTTTTTGTCATTAATATCTGCGTTTTACATATAATTTTATTTTTATATTTCAGGTTTAAGGAGGACAACAAAGTCGGGCGGAGTGTGTCTGACACCATCAAAGCCTACTTCGAGGAGCCTCACCGCAATTGGTCTGCTGTTCCGGGCGACGTCGTTGATACGTGGTTCAAATGTTTCGCGGTATGTAATTTAATCGTTTTAATTTTTTTTTATAATAATTATTTAATATTTAATCGTTTCTAATTGTTTTCTTGTTTTTATAGCAAAAATGGCACTGCGATGTTGCGATCAACGAGACGATGAAGACGGAGTTTAAGGCGAAGGGAAAGTTGTGGCTCAACAATACCGTCTCCGATTGGAAGCGGAAGTGGGAGGTTGACGGCGATGAGGCGAAGCCCCCGTACATGTCTTCCGAAGTTTGGAACGGCTTGAAGACACACTGGATGGATCCGCATTCGCAGCAAGTGGCTGCTAAGTGTTCGGCTTCTCGGAACACTATCGGTCCAGACGGTCGTCCGGCGGTGTTGCCACATACTTCGGGTCAAATGTCATTTGCGGGAAGGCGTCTTCAAATGGTATGATTTTTTTCTAATAATTTTGTTTTCCTGCTTTTGTAATTAATTAAATTTAATCTTTAACCATTTATTTTTTCCGAATGTCATGTGTTTAGGCAAACAGAGGCGAAATTCCTCTGATGACTCGAGTTTTTGAGGAAACTCACAAAAAGAAAGACGGTTCTTTTGTGGATCCTCGAGCGGAGCAGGTCTACAATGACGTGCATGCACGGATCGAGGAGCGTCAAACTCAGCTCTCTCAGCAATTTATTAATTTTAACGTTTTTTTAAGGTTGCCCCGAAGAAAAAGGACAGAGTTTTAGGGATGAGATCGATTAGAGATAGTTATGTTTCCTCGGCTTCCGCACATCATCCTACCAACGATCCGGTTGGGTTGAGGAACGAGTTGAACACCGCCCAATCCGAGATCAACACTTTACGGGCGAAGCAAGCGGAATCCGATCAGAAGATCCTTGTATTAGGTAAGACGATCCAAGGATATGATTCTCTGTTCGAGCTTCTTGCTGTGGATAATCCCGCATTGGGGAAGGCCCTGAGAGCGCAGCAAGCATCGACATGGGGACCGAGGGATGAGGATGAGGATCCGGATCCGCTCGCGGAAAAGCGAGCGGAATTGTTGCATAGAACCGACGAGAAACTTTTTGAAGAATTTGGTATTAATTAGTATATTGTNGTTGTAAAATCGTCGTACACCATCCGTCGTAAATTCGTCGTAAATCATTCGTCGTAAAATCGTCGTAAATCATCCGTCGTAACATCGTCTTACACCATCCGTCGTATAGTCATCGTAAATCGTCGTAATATTACGACGAAATTACGACGAATGTTTTACGACGCTTTTATGACGATTTATATATGTCCCAGATTTTACGATGATGTTACGACGATTAGGGTTTAACGACGAACGTTTTACATCGATTTTACATCGATTTTGTCCGTTGTAAATGGCTGTTTTCTTGTAGTGAGAATTCTCTTTTAATCTTTATTCATGAGATATTGAATCGAGTGAATCAAGCATTGTAAAACGTGAACACAATCTATAGATTTCTGCAGTTTACCATTCTTAATCTTTACATAAGTGTGATGTTCTAAGATTTTTAATTTTATATTTAACGTCCATTTCTTATAATTGATTACGTGAAATGATATCATTTTTTCCTTAGTTTTATCATAGAGACAATTATTCCATGATAATACAATTTGATTTAATTATATGTTTAATTTATTTAGGATATCTTAATAATTTTGAATTTTTATAAATTAATTTTCAAAGTGTTGAAAACATGAGTTAGTTTTCAAAATTCATTAAGTTTTTGGAATATTTTCTTACAAATTTCCTCTAGTTTTTATTTGTTTTGAATACACTGTTAAATTTGAGGAAATCATGTAAGAATTTTTAAAAATATGAAGTAGAAAAGTCATATGATTTGCAACATACCTTAGAAAATATATGATAGGGTTTTTTTGGCATAATCTAATTTATATTTTTTTTGGCAGAATGTGAACAATATTTTAAGAAATCTCTATTTTTCGTTGGAGAAATCGGTGGAAACGATTATAATTACCCTCTTTTAGCATTCCGAAGTTCTAAACATGCTATGGATTTTGTACCATTCGTCATTAACAAAATCATCAATGTCACAAGTGTAAGTAGGAAACGTTCACATAAACTTTATTGTCTTTTAAACGTAAATTAGTCCAGATATTCATTCATTAATTAACACTGGGTTTTGTTTAATTCAAGGCCTTGATAGAGGAAGGTGCGGTGACGCTGGTGGTTCCGGGAAACCTTCCAATTGGTTGTTCCGCGGTTCTATTAGAGCGGTTCAGTGATGATAATGGATGGCTCTATGACCCGATGAACCAATGCTTTAAACCACTGAACTATATTGCTAAGCTTCACAATGATAAGCTAAAGAAAGGCCTACAGACTCTAAGACAAAAGTATCCTCATGCCAAGATTATATATGCTGATTATTACGGTTCTGCCATGCAATTCTTCAACTCACTTGTCAAATACGGTAATAATCCGATTTTGATATTATTCCTATAACTAGTTAGACATGTTTAGCATGCAGATTGACCCCAAAAACATTATTAAGTGGTTTATAAAACTTTTTTATATTGATACAATTAATTTTTGATATTTGTTCGATATGTTTTGTTGTTGTTGCATAATAGGTTTTACTGGAAGTGTCCTAAAGGCATGTTGTGGAGGAAAAGATGGAAGATACAATGCAAAACCAAGCGTACGGTGCGGCGGAAAGGGTTTCGACGACTTGTGAAAACCCCTCACCGTATACAAATTGGGACGGAATCCACCTAACCGAGGCGGCGAACCGCCACATTGCAACTGATCTCATCTCCGGCCGTTTCACCAAACCTTCTCTTAATAACAGTTCATTAGTTTACAAGTTCTAATTTTAAACACACACAAAACATATATGGTCTCATTTGATAACATATAAATTCGATCATTTTCATCTACATGTTAGTAAAAGTCATGAGACGGAACTTTTTTGTAACAAATAATAATGAGATAATAACTAGAATAACTTTAAAAAATGATCGTTTTACTAGAAATATTATGTCCCAACTCCCAGCAACTAAACTAACCTTCAAAAATTGGTAAAATACATTCAAGACATGTTTTCGTTTTAATAACCAAAATACCATTTTGATTTATTTTTTTTAACAAAAAAAAAAATAATAATTAAAAAAAAAATTAATTTGTTTTTTCTCTCTCTTCTCTCTTCTCTCTTCTCTCTTCTCTTGTCTCTCTTCTCTCGATCTCTTCTCTCTTCTCTCTCTCTTCTTCATCTTCTCTTTCACGCTTCTCCTTGCCTTGACGGTGGCGGCGTCCCCAGTGCGTGGCGGTAGATCCTTGACGACGGTGGTGGCGTCCCCAGTACGTGGCGGTGGCTCGACGGCGAAGAACGAAAACGGTGGTGATGGAGACACACACACCACACTCGACGGCGACACGAACGGAGAAGAAGACACGGCACGGAAGAGAAGCGACGACGGTAACCACGTCACGGAGATGAGACGGCAGCGGCTCTCTCTCTCTCTCTCTTCTTCTTCTTCTTCTTCTTCTTCCTCTTCTCTCTCTCATTCACGATATATTTGCTCCACCGCCTTCCACCGCCTTCGAGAAGATTTGCTCCGCCGGCTTCCACTAGTGTTGCTCCACCGCCATTCCACCGGATCTGCTCGTTTTTTGGTTGATATGGTGCTTCATGAGGGATGTCCACCACTTGTTCGGCGAAATTCCGCACGTTATAGTAGACTTGTTTAATTCGTTCTGGTATACTTGTTTAATTCGCTCTGGTAGACTTGTATTCTGCACGTTATGGTAGACTTGTTTAATTCGTTCTGGTAGACTTGTTTAACACATATGGTAGAGTTGTATTCCGCACGTTATGGTAGACTTGTTTAATCCGTTCTGGTAGACTTGTTTAATTCGCTCTGGTAGACTTGTTTAATTCGCTCTAGTAGACTTGATTAATTCATTCTGGTATACTGGTTTAACACGTTATGGTAGACTTGTACACATTATGGTAGACTTGTTTAATTCGTTCTGGTAGACTTGTTTAATTCGTTCTGGTAGACTTGTTTAATTCGTTGACTTGTATTTCGCACGTTATGGTAGACTTGTTTAATTCGTCCTGGTAGACTTGTTCAATTCGCTCTGGTAGACTTGTTTAAAACGTTCTGGTAGACTTGTTTAAAACGTTGTGGTAGACTTGTTTTCAATTGATGGTTTTAAATTGATGGTATCTCCGACAGGTTCTTGGGCTTCGCGACGGCGGCCGAGTCTCCGGCGACATTTCCGTCTTCGATTCAAAGTATTTTTCTACGAGTATATTTGTTTTTGAAATGATGGTAGATTTGTTTTTGAGTTTGTACAAATGATAATTGAATTCTAAATGATGGTAGATTTGTTTTTGAATTTGTGGTTGTAATACAATCCACGATTTTCAAAGGTGCTTGACGAAATCAGTCACTTTATTTAGTTTAATATTTGCTTAGTGTGTATAACCAAAATTAGTGAGATTTAAAACAAAAACACATGAACCACATATAATTAGAACATACAAATTATATGTGGTGTTTATTATCACAATACTTGAAAGTATACCAAAAACATAATCATGAAGTATACATCACCAAACACATAAACATAATCAAAGTTGATCACTTGTTAATATCTAGTTACACGTTATTCCATATTATATATAGGGAAAATCCCATAAAAATACCCTAACTTTATTCCGATAAGATTTTTAATACCCGAACTATTTTTGTACCCAGTAAAGTACCCAAATTTTTTTTTGCCCATTTTAAATCTCCAACTGTGAACCATGTGTTCATTTTACAACATCTCGTTCACATATATATACGGAAATATACATGGTTTGAGACAGTGTTTATATTTAATAATAAAATATTAATAAATAGATAAAATTTTACAATAAATTTCCAAAAAATTCAAAAAAATCCCCAAAAAATTCCAAAATTTTGAAAAAATATCCAAAAAAATCTTAAGTTAATAAAAAATAATTTTAAATACTAAGTAAAATTTTGAATTTTTCAGAATTTTTAGAAATTTTTGAGAATTTGTTTGAATTTTTGTATTTTTAATTTTTAGAAATTTTTAGTTCAAAAATTCATAAGCTAAAATATATTTATTAAAATTTAAAATTATTTTTGCTTAACTTTTGATTTTTTGGAATTTTTTCCAATTTTTTTGGAATTTGTTTTTAATATTTTGTGGATTTTTGATTTTTAAGAAAATTTAATGTAATTTATTAATATTTTAATATAAAAGTCTATCGTCAATAAGAATGATCAATGCTAGATAAATCTACCAAATTCAGATAAATCTACCAAATTCAGATAAATCTACCAACTTATGATAAGTTTACCAATTTAATAAATCTACCGTCAAAAGAAATAAGTCTACCACGACAATATATGTCTACCGTCATTACAATAAATCTACCGTCACCAAAAAACGAACCGTCCGATGATAAGTCTGTTGTCATTACAATAAGTCTACCACGGAGAAGATAAATCTACCATCAAAAGAAATAAATCTACCAATTTGGTCAAATGTCTACCAAAAAATTCAACCGATCATTAACAAATCTATCAATCATTAACAAATCTACCGTTATTAAAAATAAATCTACCAAAAAAAAATAAGTCTACCGCCCAAAAACATATCTACCATGTCGTAAAAATAAGTCTACCGAAATAAGTCTACCGGCCCAAAACAAATCTACCGGCCAAAAATAAGTCTACCGTCCGAAAAATAAATTTACAAGCCAAAAAATAAATCTACCAACAATAATTAAGTCTACCGTCAAAGAACGGTAGACTTGTTTATTTGAAATAGTAATGACAATATCGTAATTACGTTTTTGTTAACAAATGCTAAAAGGGCAAAATTGGTATTTTTAGGTTATTCTAGTAATTAAAAAAAATTAGCATGTTCTTCGTAATTAAAGCATTTTTGAAAGTTATTTTAGTAATCCTCCCAATAATAATTGATATCTATATTTATATCCACATGACAAATATTTATATCCGAATTAGATTAAAAGTATCTATTGCTTATTTTTTTGGACAAATGGCCAACTACACAAAGTATTTTTTTTACAACCAGATAATTTTTGTGATTGAAATTTTTTATTCTAATTTCCTTAATAAAATTAGAAATACCATCGCTATTTTAATTCTACATTAAAGTATAAATATATGTATCTGTTGACAAGAAAGTATCTATATATATAAAAGAGAATGATTCAAAGTTAGTAACTCGCCAGATCGTGACACGTATCGAGTTAATCTATAAGATTCGACACGTGTTTAATAAATTTCCAATTAGATATTGATACATAATATTAACAATAAAATGAAAAATATAATATAAACTTAATTTGGAAAATAAAGCTAGCAAACAAAAATACTAAAAAGGAAAAAAATTAATCCAAAAATCAAAAGTTCAAAAAAGGAAAAAAGAAATTGCGTATAGATTAAGAATTTTTTTTAAAAAAGTAAGGAAAAAAAGTAAATAACAAAATATTGTTATATTAAGGAAAACACTAAATACCGTTTTCATTTTTAAACAAATAGCTTTAAAATTGATAAAAATTTTCTTAAAGGCCAAAGTTTTTAAAAGTTAAAAAAATTAGTATTTCTAATAAGAATAAAGAAATAAAAATTAGTATAAAGCTGCATGTTTCAAAGTTGCTAACTCACCTAATCGCGACACATGTCAAGTCAAAATTGGAAAATTTTAAAATCGATTAATAAAAAATTATAAAATTCGATAAATTAATAATTGATTCATCATCTTAAAATGTAAATGTACTAAAAAAAATCTAATAGGCAAAATTAATATATAAAAAAAAAAAACGTTAGTTTTTCCATTTAGATTAAGGAAAATAATTCTAATTTCTCACCTCTATATAAACTATAATTTGGTAGTATGTCAATTACACACCAAAAAATTAAAAGTCTAATAATCGTATCCAAAGTTATTTACTGCATATGTTTCACCAAATTTTTCATTCAAGATATATATTTATTTCATCGAAAATTTCGTTTCTAAAGTTATGTATTATATGTATTTTTACGGGTGGTCTAATTTTGTTTTCTATTTGTTTGTTTTTAATTTTTTTAACGGGTTATAAAATATTAAATTACAAACCAAAATATATGCGGGCATTTATCTAGTAAGTATATATATATATATTTTAATTAATTTCTGATATTGACCTTCAAAACCATAACCAAATTAATTGGTTATTTTACTTGGTTCCATAAACAATTTGGCGTCATTAAAGCTAGAGGCTAGCTAGAGGTAATTAATAACTTTTTAATAATTATCAAAAAAAAAAAAAATCAATCAATCAATCAATAATTAATTTATATGATTGTACGAATGTACAAAATCAAGTACTGAATGAAGCTTAATTGATATCAGCATAACTATGAGATCGGATAACCACATAACTAGTACAATTTTTCTTTACCAGTGATTCGGCTATATTAGCTTTTCTATGAGCCACATATTTTCTTTCTTCAATTTAATTGATTTTTTTTTAATGTTTGTTCACTTCATTTTCTTCATATCTATTTTAAATTATCTTACTATGATTTTAAATTATCCGTAATTAATACAGAAAATAGGAAACCAAACGAATGTTTCAACAATACACACATTCTATAAAAAGAACCATAAATTTCGTTGAATTTGGCTCCAACCTTGCATTTATTTTTTCCTAATTTGATAGAGATAGCTATATTTAGAATGTATTGCATATATTTATTACGGATGTTGACAACAGAACATATTTTTTATAAGAATTAGAAAAACAAAACAAAAAATTGCAAGTAAAAAGCAATACCAAATTTTAGCAAAAAAAGAAAGAAAGAAAGTAAAAAGCAATTTTCTATAAACTATATTGAGTCATGAGGCCTACTATGTTCATGGTTTCTTGTGTTTTCATATCACTTGTTCTGATTCAAGTTCCAGGTAGCGTATCAACATATATTTAGTTTTCGATTGAAGTAAAAGAACAAAAAGAAAGGGTTTCTAGAGTTTGTTTTAATAATAAATTGTATATGCTACCAATTGTTTATCTACAAAATTTTGATATATTCTTCATCATTTCTTTTTAGATGTGAAAGCAGCACATAAAATCTGTACTTCCTCGGACGATTATCTCAACGGTTGCGATCCGAAGGTATGCTTGGCAGACGCACGAAAGTACCCATGGTTTGCTAAGCAGAAAGGTCTTATATGCCATTGTCGGCAGACTCACGTTTGCGAATGTAACTGGCCATGCCCGCCCTAAGCAGATTGGTCTTACATGCAGGTTTCGGCATCCTCTTGTTTGCGAATGTAACGGGTCTTGCTAAGCCGTATTATTTATTTATTTCTAAATCATTTTAACTATTAAATAATACATAGACTATAAAAAGTCTTTACTATTAACATGTGAGACAAAATATTGTCATGAATTGTTTTTTATTTTTCGTAATTTAATAAAATTATATATTAATTATTATTAAAAAAAATAGTTCGCTTGTGTCTTAGTCATTTGATGTTGTGGTCAATTTTTAACGTCACCATCGCAACTAGATGTCTTCACGGGCACTTTATCGCTACATATGACTTATGCAAAGAGATGAAGACATTAAAAACATTTGTAAAACATTTCAAAACCAATCCACCAAAACAGAAGGCTTCATCTTACGGAACATACAACCAATATATGTACACCAGAGTATGAACCAGTATATCAACCTAACAAGCACCAAAGAAAATCTACATGTATTCTCTACGCTGATCATGAACAAATCGCCAATTATATGGGCAAAAAGAGATTATGAAACGAAGTAAAAGGCGAAAAGAGTTCGGTAGAGCAACACTCTTCTAGTGCTATACCATTCTGCTTTCTGTGTGATAAGCAAATCAAATGGTTATTTTTTATTCATCAGTGTTATCATCTTTTGGAGTCTGTTAATAAAGCAATCAGTTCGCTATCGTCGAGGTCCGTCTCTGAAGCTTAATTGACCGGTATGTTACTGTCTTTATATATATCTACAACAGTTGGATATATCCACTTATATAAATCAAAACAGAACACACACGTTACCGGATTTGAATCCAATTTATAACACGGCAACATCACTAATACAAAATCAATAAATTATAAACTTTGTCAAAAGAATTATTACTCTATTGGATTCTTATTCTGGCAATGACAGTTCGCCGGGGGATTTGATATTGATACAATGAGAGCGTTTCAGAAGCTAAGAGACAAAGCGACTTTTACAGATCTACAGCTACATCGTCATCATCGGTGTCATCGTCTTCCCAATCGAGGTTAAACGAATTAGCAGCTTTCTTCAGCTCGGTTAAACCGGTAAGATCCTCCAGGTATGTAGGATGGTTAATAGCTTCAAGTATGAAACTGTTTCCTCTCTCTCTATACTCCGATATCACCTGAGATAGAAGTTAAACATCATAAGATTCACGAGCTCGGTTTTGATAGAAGATTGTCAAGTGGAAACTTACGGTTTCAGAACAAGCGGTACAGCTATTGGAAGCTTGCCCGAGCAGCGTGATCTGTGAGAACTGAGAAACTGAGCCTCGAATCTGATGAGGTAAGATCCCGAGAGGCGAATCATCAATGTTTCCACCATTACTAGAGCTAGAATTGTCGCCTTTTGCATAGATACTGTAAGAACATAAGTAAGAAGATAATTAACCTTATGGACTGAATTTTCTAATGGAGTAGATTTTGAAGACTAACCCAAGTGGGTGTTGTAGGACTCCGACTAAGAGTTCAACGGCGAGAGCTCCTGCAATAGGAGCTAGACCCGGGCGTGTAACAGTGCATTGTTGGTCCAGAGTTCGATCAGTCATTGACTGCAAAAAATAACAAAAAGCTGGTCAAGACAACTAAACTGGAGGTAACGTAAAACAGAAGTATCAAAATCGAAAAAGCTCAGGAATTACATCTTGAGGTGCAACCACGTCATTGCAGAAGTAACAACCAAGTCTCTGTCTCTTTGTCTTGTTCATGTCAAGATTCTGCATATCATCAGATAACGAGGTGGGGCCAGCGCCATGACGCATTACCATGTAGCTATCGAAACCTAAAGCCGCGTTTATAGCTATCTGAAATTTAAATCAAACACCGATATATCAACCAGATTGTTATACTTACCCAGAAAGAAAGAGAAGAAGACTTGATTACCTTGTTGGCGTTAGCACATAGTAGAGAGGGTAGCCACCGGCTTTCTCTTGTATCGGTTAACAAGAACACGGCATCATGAGATTCAATCAAATCACTAAGGCATTTACAATCACCGAGAACAGATTCTTCTTCTTGGCTAGAAATCGGATGTCCGGGCATCGGTATAGCCATAACAACTCCAGTAGATTCCATAGCTGGAAATATCTGTTTAACGCTTTTGACAGCAGCAACAGCTTTAAACTCACCACGACCTACACAATCTTCAAACGTGTATAGAGATTGCCTGACTGGATTAGACATAGCTACTTTGCCATAGTCGACAAAGGTGATATTGCGGATTCCCCAACCCTACAAAAATATATAAACAAGTTCTTAATTAATCAGTGAGTTTGTAAGATTTTTTAATCTCGCATTCTGATTGATACGTACCATAAGAGTACGAGCAACTTGGCAACCCAATGTACCAGCTCCAAGAAGAAGGCATTTGACAGAGGACAAAACTTTTAAGTTAAGAGATGGTAATGCACGCCATCTCATTAACTTTAAGTTTAAATCACAAGCAGAAACAGCCAACCTGCGAAAGGACGTGAATCCGTTTCTCTAATCAGAGTACCCAATTAGTTGACAAAATCATTGACACAGAGCAAAGATGTACCTTGTTGGATCCATGGAATTAGCAAGGCTAATGGATCGAGGAACTCGTTTGCCTTTGTTAAGCTCCCATCCCACTGAGTTAGGTACAGTCTCAGCTGATCCACCTGATGAAAGTGTGACTGAGGCTTGACCAACAAGGGAAAGGTTCAGGTCAGCGAAACCGCGACTCTCTCTGTAGCAAAAGAACCAAACTGTCTTGAGGTTCCATCTTGAGCGAATAAGTGCTAAGTAATTTCGAAGTGGCCAACCGGGATTACTCGAAAGGTGACATGGGTCATAGAAACCGAAAAGCAACTGCAGAAAGAGAGATAGATAAAGTTGAATATTTTTATCGGTTTCTAACGTATTTGAAAGACATAGTTGCACATACCTTTTGATGATCACCTTGGCAGGATTCCCAGTCTTTAAGATGTCTGATAGTAGCTTTTGAATCAGATGAAACCGAAACCAAAAAGAATGGAACATCTATAGCAAAACATGGAGAAGTAACAGACGTTTTCAGCTACCACCTTTGCATAATAATAAGAATAATTGAAGGAGAATGTTGTTGAGTACCTGTAGTTAAATTTGAGTCGCGCCAATCATTACAAGCAGCGGATACTGATTCTGCTTCTTCTACACTAAAATACTCAGAAGCTGGCTTTAATTCTATCAAACTTGCGGGAGGATCAAGTACAAGTGCAGGGAACGCAAACCAGTAACGAAAACTCCATTTTTTTAGGTCCGCGAACGAGATTACAAGGAATCTGGATAACAGAGCACAGTCCTCAACAGCTTTTCCTGATTGAATATCTTCCCAAATCTGAAATTCACCAAACAATTGTGGTTAGATCTATCTGCAACAAGAACCGTCAAAACCAAGTCAGAGATAAGTTGTAGTACCTTCTTTGCTTCTGCCTTTAGCAAGCTTTGCTTGTCAAGTTTATTGAAGCTTTCGACGGTATTGGTGTTATACAGAATCCCGGGAACAGGACACTTATTCCTATTTCCATGACTAGTACTCTCCATCGATGATTGTTCATCATCTGAAGGCAATGACTCTGAGAGAAGAGTCAAATGATTTGAGACTTGTGAATGAGAACATGGTGCATAGAAACCTGCAATGTCAATCCCAAAAAAAGGCAAATACCCTCATCACATGAATCCCCAATAGTAAAGATGATGAATTGATGATGATGATAGCAAACCCACATGAGTTATAACTTTTTGATCTCGGATTCGATCTACCAGATGAACATTTTCGAAAATTTACAATCAATTCCAATCAGGGGATTCAAAAGTTCTCAACTTTTTTTCTGTTCTCTATAAGATATATCCCTCAATACAGAAATAAATGTGAATGCATGGAATCATCGAGTTATCTATTAAAATCTACGTTTTGGGTGATTTATTAATTCAGCGTTCGTGTGTTTACCGGTGATGGAAATCGGAGAATCGTCGATTCCGAGTTTGTCGAGTTTCAAAGAGGAAAAGCTATGCCAGAAACCTTCGTCGACGGAACTGTTGAATGGAGCGAATTGAAGTATCGTTGGTGGAGTTTCTTTCTCATCCATGGCCGAATCTAATCTCCGAGTGATTCCAATTTCTCGAGAGTCAATGACTGTAAGAAAGAAGAAGAAGAAGAAAAGCATAAGACGATGACGGAGAGAGGAGGGAAAGAGGAATCGTGCAAGGAACAGTCAATCCGGGCCGGGCCGGGTCGGGTCGGGTCGGGTCGGGTCGAGTCGGCTTAAAATCGAAGCAAACCAATCTGGTTTATTTTTTAAATAGAGAGATCAAGAATCGGACGGCTCAGCTTCTTCCATAAAATGTTAAAAACCATAACCGGTTTATTTTTCTATCTACGTCATGGTGAGATCCGGTTTTCGGTATGTGCCAACAGTGCAAAAACACAGATCCAGCAATATTTTAACAAAAACTATTTCATTTTTTTTTAATCATATTGTAAAGCACAAAATGCATAGGATACATGTGGTTTTTTTATATTTGTTAAAGTAGAGTGATAATCAACATTTTATAATATGCATATCAAATTAGGTTCATTTATATATGATACACATTTTTTTATATATGATAAACATGGTGCAGTATATTTTTGAATCGGATTTTATTATGACGAACAAAAACTTGAAAACGATGAACAAAAAGCGATTTTCACTGCGAACAGAATAATCCGCTCCATCAATTTTCACATCATATTGCTTTAGGCATTTCATGCATTCTTTACTTTATCTGTTTTATTTGGTGCAACTTCGATTGTGTACGTGTTTCAAATTATCCTTGGCTATTATTATCGTCAAGATTATTGATATTCGGACTTACGTGGCTAAATCTGAAAGAAACAATTTGAACTTATCAAATCTTTTACATCACATAAGCTTACAATTTCACAAAATGCATACAACAAAGTCGTATAAATATAACCACACAAACTATTCAAATCACCATTTTTAGACATAAAACCCACACATGCATACACATTTAAAAGCTAAACCGGATATTAAACCGTTTTTTTTTTTTTTTCATATAGTTGGGTAAGAAGCTTTCATGGCAAGACCACATAGTCCTTTTTGATCCTTCACATCTTTTTGAATCCTCATGTAGCCACTTTCTCCCCATTTTGTTCCCCAAGAATTCTTGATGATCCAATACTTTGATCCGTTGTTAGATTGGCCGTATCCAACCGCAGTCACCGCGTGATCAAGATATGTCGTGCACTCTCCGGTGAACACACCGGAGGAATAGAATTGGAAATCAAAACCACCTCCTTCGATTCCAATGCTAACCGGTTGGTGTGCCACTGCCTTCATTAGGGCTTTCTCGTCGTTAACCGGGACATCCTCATAACCTTTGATGTGTGTACAAGAGATTCAAATTTAACACATGAATAATATATCTAGGAATGGACATTTGCTTATTTGGTTTGTTTTGGTTTGGGACTTTGGATTGGTTTGGTTTTGTTGTTTTGGTTTACTCGCTTAATGATCGAATAAAAATATATTGGTTTGGTTTGGCTATTTCGGTATACTCAGTTGTGAAAATTATGTTCGAGTTTTTTTAATAAAAAAATTGGTTCGGTTCGGTTTCAAAATTTGCTATGTTCGGTTAGTTTTTGGATTAACCATAAATTTATGTAAACATTTAAATTATATTATATTATTGAACTTTCTATATTTTAATATTTTTATTGTTTTTGAATTTCTAATTAGCTTTCGTTTGTTTGGTTCGATTACACTAAGCTCGGTTCGGTTTGATTTGAATTCAGTTATAAAATTAATGAAAGTTGTCAGATTATAATATTATTATATACAAACAAAACTTTATTTGGTTTCGGTTTAATTTTTTTTGGTTTGGATTCGAATCTTTCGGTTTACTTCGGTTATTTATATGCCACTGCATTTCCACTTTTTAATGTCTTTTTTAGGGAATGAAAGTGAAACCTGCGATAGAAGTTGCTGTCGGTTTAGTGTTCTTGGTCTTGCAAGTAGCGTCTTCGCCTATGTAAGGATAATTTGATTCAGTGGTTAAACCGCCAGTCGCCATTATGTGCTCAAACGCAGTATCCATTAGGCCGCCGCTGCAGCCATAATCGTTTGTGTCGCAGTCAACAAGCTGTTGTTCGGACAAGGAGATAAGTTTTCCTTTCTTTATCTGTGTTGCTCCTTCTATAGCCGCAACCGCTGAAAACGCCCAACAACATCCTACACAAAACACTCACAATTATCACTAATTATATCTTCATGTATATATATACCTATCTCAATAAATAAAAGCATAGCAAAATTATCATAAGATGAAAATATGGGTATTCGATTTGGTTCGGTTATATATTTCGTTATTTATCTTATTTTTGTTTTTTTTTGGTTTTGACCATTCATAACCGGACTTTTCCAGTTTGGTTCGGTTTTGGAATAAGACTACTTTTAAATATTAATAAATAACTTTTTCTGTAACTAAAAACATGAATTTTGTATATAATTAAAAACATGAATTTTCAATTAATTTTGGTTTATTCAGTTCGGTTTATTTATACTAAATTTGGTTTTCTTTAGTTTATTTAGTGTAAATATAAAGAATCAAAATCGTTGGGTAAAAAACTAATTTGACTTCAATTGAAAAATATCGGTCCGGTTTAGTTTCACTAAATTTGGTTTTTGTTCAGCTTGTTTAGTATAAAAATAAGAGATCAAATCATTTGGATTAAAAGAACCAACTTCTGTTCGATTTCAAATTAAACAAAAAATCAGTTCAACTCGGTTCGGTTAGTTGCACTAAATTTGTTTTTCTTTCGGTTTATTCAGTATGAAAATAAGATAAAATCGTTTGGATTAAAGAAACCAACTTCTTTTTATTTATTTTTTGGTTAAAGAGAAACCAACTTCTTCTCAGTATCGATTTAAAAATTTCGGTTTAGTTCAGCTCGGTTTAGTTTATGTATACACATGAGTAAAGATTTTGAATTATTACCGCAACTGCCTTGATTCTTGATAGGAGTCACAGCTCCTTTCTTCCTCCAATCAACAAAAACCGGCAAAGCACCGGAAGAAACGTTTTGGTAACTAAACGACGACGTTTTGGTTCCACTTTGGCTAGACAACACCGAGTCTCCTTTGTAACCAGTGTACATAGAACGGAATTCGTCGTTGGTTAGATCAGCAAACTGATTCACCGCTAGTTTAAACGTTCTTCCGGCGGGAACGTTGTTTAAGCGTTCAATGCGTTCCACGTTGCGTTTGAACACGACGTAGCGATTGTTTTTCTCTTCCACATCTGCGTAAACACGGCCGTGTTTAGCCATCCACTCGTCGTGCCTCTTTTGCATGATAAGTTCATCGTCGAGAGGACGAGAAAGAGTGATTGATAAATAGAATGATGAAATTAGAGAGACTATGAGAAAGATTTGGATCTGTTTAGAAGCCATTGTTTTTGAAAAGTAGAAGGATTTTTGATTCTAATTTGATTACTCCAAAAGGGTCTTGCAGTGGGGTTTTATAGTGAAAAAAGTTTGATGTTATTGGTAATGTTCCCATGAAGTGATTGAGACAAAGTATTTTTAGTTTACAAGTAATGATCTTGTACATTCATATACATAACTAAATCGATCATGGTTGTTAAGTTTTTTTGTTTTGTTTGGTATTAGTTATTTTCTATATTAAACCGAAATACAATCTTGTTCACTTCACTTTGGCCTGATTTTTCGTTGCAGTTGCGGTTTAGTTTTGTAAGCAAATCTATTTAGTAGTTATAAAGTTCGAAAACTTTAATCTCTCTAAGACTTTGATACTCGAACATGGATATTGACTGGTGTTTAGCACAAATATATTTATTTATTTGAAAATTGGAAATAAAGGTTGACAAAAAAAAATTGAAAACAAAGAAGCATTTTTTTTACCACTAGACATAATTGACAAATTCTATTTTGCAATATATAAAATGTAAAATGAGGCATAAAAACTAATTTAAATGTTATTGATTCAAATATGTTTAATTTGTAATTTTTAAGTTTATAATAAATTTAATAAATATTTTGCAACATGTTTAATACATGTTCAATTTATTTTAAAAAATAAGGGTTGTTTGAAAACAAGTTCCAAAAGTGCTTCTGTTTTAATTGTATAGATTTTTCAACCGCAACTCGCATAGCTATCTGGTTCGGGTTACTACAAAAACCGGTGTAGGAAAAAACCGTGAAACCCATTTGAAAACCGACTAAAATCGGTGAACCCATTCGAACAAGTGAACCAATAAAACCCGATTCTTTAATTTATGAGTTTTTCTTGTTTTTTTTTTTGGGTGTTTTTACAGTAAATCTAGTATTTGTTTTTTTGCCGGGATGCTTTGATTTATTTAGATCTAATTGTTTTTGATATAACGATATTTGAAGAAATGAATAACAAAAAAATATAAATGCACGAAAAGAAGAAAAAAATAAAAGATAGAAAAATTATTATAGTTTTTACCGAAACTTGAAAAGAGAAAAAATAGTGAGAAACCAAGTGTCATTAGTTCGACTGGAATAATATTTTAGGCAAAGCCTAGAGGTTACTGAATTGAGTGAACTTGAGACGTAACTAATATTACATGTTGTGGTTCCGAGTCTGAGGGGTTTATGGGCTTCGGCCCAAAACCTCCTAGTAATCTAAAAAAAAAAGTCGTAAAAAGGCTTATTCATTAATTAATAAGCCGTGAGAAGGCTTAGTATTCATTTTTAAAGGATTATAGTTTTACAGAGACTTGAAGAGAAATTGCGATCTGCTACTCCGGCGTCCGACCCTCTTCGCCGGAAGTGAGAAGGCTTTTCTTTCCTTTATTTGCCAAACGGTGCTTCATTCGTGGCTAATATTAAAGTACATGGGCTTCCAACTTAAAACCAATTGACAATGAGTGGATTGGCTCATATTCTTTATATATTATTATTTAAGACCCTTTCCAACTTCCGATGTGGGATATTATTTCCTAATACGCCCCCTCGAGATGATGTCTCTTTGGCCATTGATCTCGGTATATTTGGGCATGGACCGACATGAATTTTTTTGGGTCGGTCGATTTCGATGGGACTAATTTTGGGTCGAATCGATTATGGATCGGGTTGGACAGCGTGGACCGGGCTCTACTTCCATATTGAAGTACATGAGTTTCCAACTTAAAACCAATTGGCAATGAGTGGATTGACTCATGTCCTTTATATATTATTTAAGATCTCTTCCAACTTCCGATGTAGAATATTATTCACACTTAGATCTCGAGAGTTGATGGCTAGGTTAGTTTCTACAGTGCATGGTGTGATTGTGAGTTATCGCATGCGGCGAGGGATGAAGCATGTGGCGGCTCGAGGACACCTACAAGGTGAATCTACGGCGGATCTCCCCTGTCGATCTGGATTCGAGAGGATAGAACGCAGTGAGGAGTGGAGATTCGCACGTGGAGTTTGTCTTCGGAGGCTTGCTCAGTTTCGGAGGATCGATTCATTTCATCGGCGCGGCTGCGGGGTGGTTGGGCTGGCAAAGTGTCATGGCTTGGAGGCATGAGATTCTCGGTCGGATGTCTCATCCTCATGGTCGTGTCTAGCCTGAGGACGGCAATAGATCTTGAGCGAGTTTCCCAACGATTCCTCTCCAAGAGTTTTATTGTGTGTTGTGCTTCGCCGCTAACGAGGTCTTTTCACGGCGGAGGTGTTTTCGTCTGCCGAGAGGCATGGCTTGTTCTTTTCGTCCACTTGAGGTGTCAGAGTTGGTGTTGGCTCGGTTTCTCCTATCGTCGGTCGGATTCTGGCCTAGGGTGTATCGGCGACGTAAGGCGGCGTTGATGTGGCAGAGGACCAAAGCCTTTGTTCCAATTTTGTTTTGTCGTAGGCCGGTATGACCCGGTATTTGTAAAGCATGTCTTGTGGTTTATTTTCGCTAGTCGGACCCGGTTTCGGGATCTTCGGTTAGGTTTGTAATTCCGGTTCAATTTTATTTATTCAAGAAAGTCCTTTGAAAAATAAAGAGAGAGAAAAAGCCAAAACTCCGAAGGAAGGACGTTTCGAGAAGAAGAAAGATGGGCGGCGGTTTTTTTTAAACACTTACGAAGAAATTATGAGAACTATTACAAGACAATTCAACAACGGACAATTTTCTCCGTTCCACAAAGATCCACGACCACGATGAACGTTGGAGATTTCATGTAAGATTGTCTCCATTTATCCGTAGAAATTGCATTTTCTGGGAATCGAAATCCAGACATCCTAGTATAGAAACATTAATGAACTCTTTGGTCAACCACTGCACTAAGGGGGCTTCCACGATGGACGACAGTTTAGGAAGAAGAAAAATAAAAATATTGTCAATTGATTTTTAGTGTTTTCTTTTGCTATAACTGGTTAGTTTTAAAACGTTTAATATGAACCAGGTAAAAATAGTAAAGTATTAGTTACAAAAGAAAAAAATATATAGTAAAGTATATCTATAACTGTTTATGCAATATACGATGGGGATGATATTGCCATATATGCATGCATATAAAAAGAAAAGTATTATTGTATATTCGGTTAATCCAGTTGAACCGGATTGACCCGTGACCCATATGTCTTCTCGGTTCATTATCCGGTCCAGTTTAAAAAAATATTGCTTTAATGCATCAAAACATGGAATCTTCTTTTGTCTTTTAATTAATTAATTAATTTGAATTCAAAGATTCCGTTCATTCATAAGAGAACCATTCGTGCAAGTTAAAAGCTAACAAATAAAGAAATATTGATTCGATCAAATTAACTAATTCGATCAAATCATCGAATCATAGTCACTCACAACAAGTGAACTTCATTACGCAACGTATTCTTAATGATTTGCTAAAAAATTCTTGTTCAATGATGTTTCCCACCAATTTCATCTATTCGAATTTCTATGGAGTTTTCTATTTTGTGCTGAAAAATACAATATAATTGCTTATAAGTTATAGTTAGGGATAATAAAAGAAAAATTAATCATTGGGCGATAATAAGGATGCGTACAGAATTTCATTTTGGACTTAAATCCAAATCATTTTTTTCGGTTAAAATCCAAATCCAAATCATATTCGGCTGAAGTGAGAACAACGTCTAAACGACTAAATTCAAACTGACAAATAGATACATACTTAGAAAT
>PKMM01054866.1:0-53596 GCA_002933915.1 Eutrema heterophyllum
TAGCTCGAGAACACCGAGAACGGAGTCCTTGGGATCCGCCACCCAAACGTAGTCCGTCCTCGTTATTCATGCGGGAAAAACAAAAAATTCAAATTTCGCAAAAATTTCAAATTTGCGATTCTCGAAAATTTCAAATTCCCGAAAATTTCAAATTTCACGATTCTCGAAAATTCCAAATTCCCAAAAATTTCAAATTTCGCGAAAATTTCAAAATTTTCCAAAAATTACAAAATTCCAAAAAAAATTCCAAAAACTCAAAAAACATTCTTTTAAGTTTTTTATAATTGTATAAATACTTAAAAACTTTATAAAAACATTTTTAAAATCAAAATTTATAAAAAACGTTTTTTATATAATGATACAAAAAACGTTTTTTCTTTATACAATTATAATATTTATACAAAATTGTTTTTTATATAATTCTAATATTTATACAAAAACGTTTAATATAATCCTAGTATTACAAAAATATTTATACAAAATTATAAAACTAATTAACAACCTAAATCTAAAATGTAAACCCTAAAATTACCACAAAAAAAACTAACAAACTAACAACCACAATCTAAACACTAACAATCTAACACCCTAACAATCTAATTCCAAAACTAACAACCTAAATCTAATTACAAAAAACTAACAAACTAATTACAAAACTAACAAAAACTTACATATTAGCCATGTGAAAGAGGAAGGAAGGGGAGAAGAATCGCCGCCGGCACCGGAGAGAGGGAGAGAAAGTCGGAATCGCCAGAGAGAAAGTCGGAGAGGAATCGCCGGAGATAGAAAGAGAGAGAAGAAGAAATGAAGAAGAAGAAGCGTTTCGAAATTAAATCAATGAATTTCTGACAGACGGATCCGTCGGTTTCTTAAAAAAAAATCATTTAGGCGGTCAATCTTTTCGCGATATCGAAAAAACCAAAATCCGTCGGAAATTTCCCACGGATTTCCGACGGATAAGGGAATATACCTTATATTCTCTGCATGTGTTTCAATTTGGACACGTGTCGAAGGACCCAGATCCGTCGGAATTCCGTGGGAAATTTCTGACGAATTTGGGTTATAATTGGGGTTTAGGGTTTAGTAATAAGGTTTAACTATCCGTAATCTACATGTTTGATTCAAAAAAATTGTTAAATTATCAATATTAAAGACTTTCTATGAATTTATTAATTTTATAACATAATACTTAAACATTTCACATAACATCTATATACCTTATATTATAGCTTATACAAACACTTCCATCAAATTTTATAAATTTTAGATAAAACATTTATTTTGAAGTTTGAGAACTTGTAGCTATTGTATATACATCATACAAATGTTTGGCATCAATTTCAAAAAAAAAAAAAAACATAAACCCTATACCCTAAACCACATTTTCCCATATCCGTCGGAAATTCGTGGGAAATTTCCAACGGATATGGAGCTTGAAGGTGCAAAACATGATGTAAACGAGGTAAACGTGTTTAATAGAAAACCCAAAATAATGCTAAGTATACATCCGTCGGAAATCCGTGGGAAATTTGTGACGGGTTTTCGACGGATGCAGTTTTTGCCGAGGGAATGTCAGTTTTAGCCGGGGCAATGTCAGTTTTAGCCGGGGGATTCAGTTTTAGCCGGCTAAAACTGAATCCATGGAAATTTCTGATGGATGTATACTTAGATTATTTTGGGTTTTTGAAATGGATTATTACACTTAAATATATCAAATGTCTAATTTTGTAAAACTTCCACATAACTATATCCATCATCCTAGTTGCAGCTGATAAAGGGGAATGTCCACCTCTACACCCATCATATAACAGATGTTTAGCAGCGTCTAACATATCAAAGAATCATCGAGTTTCTAAGTTAGGTTCTTCTCCTCTATCTCCATACTAAGCAACCGATAGTATACTTTTACGAAATGCATCGTTCACCATCTGAACATGACCTACAATATTTTCTACTTCCATTGCAGGTTCTTCTAAGCTAGCGTTATCCCCAATATACTGTTCACTAGTATTATCATAATTATCCACCATGTTATCATTTTCTCCATGATAATACCAAATCTTGTAACTGATAACACCATATTTTACATGTTTTTAGTGCTTTATTTTCATATGTTTTGATCTCACATTGTATAGTTTTGAGATGTTTTCATGCATTTAGGGTCCAATTGAGTCTCATTGCATTTTAGATGTCATAGGTTGTCTTTGCACTCTTGTTGGCTTCTTTGAGCCATTTTCAGGAGTTCTTGGAGTTAGAGGAGTGTGGGTAACCATCATGGAAGGTCAATGGGGGCAAGAAAGGCAATGAAAACATGAAGAAAACAATGATAAGTGATTTTATCGGCCATATGGCCGATAAGACGGGCCGATAGAATCGTAAAATGAAGTTTTCCAAGCTGTCGCTCCTGTCAATGCTCCTGTGAAGAGTTTTATCGGCCATATGGCCGATAAAGAGGACCGATAAAATGGCTCACCTAGTGTTGAAGAGTACCAGCTCCTGTGAGAGTTTGTATCGGTCACCTGGCAGATACAATGTGCCCGATAAAACCAAAGATCAAGCATCGAGAACATATGTCTGGAAGATCGACTCCTAAGGAAGCCTTCCCTTTGGATTTAGCTTTCGACCTCTTCATCAAAGTTGTCGGAAATTGAGTTAGCTTTCCAATGGAAGTGGTTTAAATTCATTCTGAGCTGTATTGAAGGAGTTACATCCGATTTAGTGAACACATGTCAACTCTGCCGCGAAAGGAATGCATCCGGAAATGAAAGCTCACTGGGAAGGTTCTATCGGCCATATGGCCGATAAACCAGGCCGATAAAATGATCAAATTGTGTTTATGACTTTTGGCTTGACTTTGGGTCCCTCCACTTTTGTATATAATCAACACTTAGTGGTGGAGTCTCAACAACTCTCCATAGACGAAAATTAGTCCTCTTTAGCTCCTTTTTACTGTTTAAAGTCTTCTTCTTCTCTCTTATCACTTTTGTTCATGGATTATTGAAGATCTACACTATTTTAGTGAAGATTTCCTTACTTTTCTTCCATCAATCTTCTTATTTTCACTATGTCTTGCTTTTGTTCGGTTTTGTTTTGTGATTTAGTCATGTGTGAGTAGTTCTTTTAGGGTTCTTGGGTAAAGTAGATTAAGGTGATTTTAGGTTTGTTCTTGATGTTTAAGAGGTAGATTGCTTAATTTCCTTTCTCATTGAGTGTTCTTATTGCTAGATTAACATTGACAAAGTTGATTTAGAACTCTAGGGAATTTCATGCCCGGAAGGTGTTCGATGAAATTCCCCAATGAATTCAATGAGTGCTTTTCATATCTTAGTCAATGAAAAATTGATGTCTAGGGTGAATTGTGGTTTATTAGACTTGTGCTTATTGCTTGTTAGTCATAGAATCGCGAACGGAAGTTTATGACGATTGATGACTAAGAAAGGGGTTAATACCATTGACATGGATTAATCTTTAGTAGTGATCTAGGGCCTAAGGAGGCAATTGATTGAATGTTTGAGTGTCTAGAATAGATTGAGAATCACCTGAGTCGATTGCTTTACCCGAGAATTCGTTTGTCTAGATTTGATATTAAACGTGTTTAGCTTTCGTTACTTGTTCATTTCTCTGTTTTTTGTATGTTTCAATTTGTTCTAATCAAAACCAAAACCAGATATTCGCTTAGATTAGATAGTGTCATGTATTCTTAGTGTGTCGTTCTTATTTCCCTGTGGATTCGATCCCTAAGTGCTGCAATGACATGCCATTAGATTGAGGCATTGTGCACAACGGGTAATTGTGCGGACCGCGAAAAAGTCCACTATCAGTAACCAGGAACAAACCCATGATAATACATGTGTGACCATACTTCATCTATCACGATTAATCTACGATTCCGACATTTCATACAAGGGCAGTAGATTTTACCGGTTTTTATCGCTTTCTTATGCATACCCACAAATGCCATGAATTCCTGCAGACCTTCGTCTTTGAATTCTTCTGTAACTAGGCCCGTCTCCGAAATATGATGAGGCTTGTCCATCCATGATCGAAAATATTTATAAGGATCTGAAGAAGACATTTTGGTAAGGAATTGTAGATGAGAGGTTTTTTTTGTTGTGATTAAATGAGAGAGGGTGGATACGTTTTTATAAGGAAATTGTGCGCGTTTTCCAACGGATTTTCGACGGATTTAACGGCTATATTTAAACGGCTATGTAACGTATATATTATTTCAAACAGCTACAACACCCGTCGGCACCCGTCGAAAATCCGTCGAAAATTGTCCGACGGATGGTCGTCGTCGGAAATCCGTCGGCAATGTCAAACGGCTACAACATATGTCGAACACCCGTCGAAAATCCACTGGAAAGTTACTGACGGATTATTGTCTTCGGAAATCCATCGGAAAAATCCGACGGATTTCCGACGGGCCCTGTTTTCCGATGGATATTACTTTCGTCCAATTCCCGTCAGAATTTCTGACAGAATTATGGCCGTCGGAAAGGACTGTTTTCTTAATTCCACAAAGTTTCGGATGTGGGATAAAACACTTTACTCTTTAACCACTAAGCAAATAAGCTTATAGCTTTTCCATGAGCCGAATAGCCTATTTCTCATTCACATTCATTCAATTTAATAAGCCCATTGGCTTTATTAAAAAATTGATCCAACAATCTCCCACATGAGTAGAAATGATTCTAAACATACGAAGACTCGACAGACTCGACTGACTCTGCTGACTAGACTTACTAGACTCACTAGACTGACTAGACATACGGACTTTTCGAGAGTATAAACGAAAATTCACTGTGTCTGAAAAGGTAGCATTTTTCAGCTTTAAACCACTCATTGTTAATAAATGTCGGGTTTACTTGGCCAGGAGGTGAACATGATGTCTTGAACCACCCGAATTTTGATGTAAACCGAGACAACAGCTATAACTCAGCTTCATTTCTCGTAGAACTTAGTTCTCTATTGTGTTCATTTTGGCCTTGAACATTCCTGATTTTTCATGAGTGAACTTGGAGAGTATAACATCTTTTTCATTCTCCTAGAAACGGACCTCATTTCACACTCACTAGGTGATCTGCCATCAACTTGCTTTCAGAAGTATCCTGTCATACTCCACTATTACAAAGTTATCCTCAATATTCACAGGTAGCACTGTTTTATCATCCTAGGAACTGGGCAGAGACATAGTCTCACAGTGCTCAATTTTGAATCAGCTCAACTTCGTTTTCCCTTTGAACCTAGATCTTGAGATCTCCAGTCATATAGGTGGGGTGTCCGCCAAACGTCATCTTTGTCTATAGGCTTTAAACCCATTCCTTTTGATGATTTTAGAATTTGATCTCGCGGCAAACTTTTGGTATACGGATGTGCTAAGTTATCAGCCGACTTGATGTAATCTATCGTAAGTACACCAGTTGAGATCAAATGTCTAATGGTCTTATGTCGTCTTCTTATATGATCGAGATTTACCATTATATAGGTTACTCAGTGCCCGAGAGATAGCCGACTGACTATCACAGTGTACACGTAATGTTGGCACTGGTTTTTTTCACATCGGGATATCTTCCAGAAAGTTCTGAAGCCATTCTGGTTCCTCTACAACTTTATCTAAAGTTATAAATTCTGACTCCATGGTTGATCTGGCCAGGAATGTTTGTTTGGAAGATTTCTAGGATACTGCTGCACCAGCAAGAGTAAAGACATATCCACTCGTGGATTTAGAGTTTCTAGAATCTGAAATCCAGTTAGCATCACTATACCCTTCCAATATTGCTGGTTCTTTATCGAAGTGCAGCCCATAACTTTAAGTGTATCGTAGATAATTTAATGCCCTAGTTATGGCCTTCCAATGAGTATGACCTGGATTACTCGTGTAGTGACTTAGTACGTTTACTGAGTGCGCTAAATCGGGTCTAGTACAATTGGTCAAGTACATGTGACTTCCGATGACTCTTGCATACTCCACTTGTGACACGGCTTCACCTGAATTCTTTGTCAAATGAAGTGGAGGGTCAAGCGGAGTTTTTGCAGTCCCATTTGAGTAGGTCTTAAACCGCCTTGAAATTTTTGTAGCGTAATAGTCTTGAGACAAAATTATTCATTTGGAATTTCGAATAATCTTAATCCCAATAATTACATCCGCTAATCCCATGTCTTTCATATCAAACTTCCCACTGAGCATATTCTTCGTTTGTTTGATTATGTCTTTGTTGCTTCCCATGATGAGCATATCATCCACATACAAACACAACAAGACGTATCCATGTGGAGTACTTTTGATGTAGATGCACTTATCACATTCATTAATGTGAAATCCATTTGACATCATTACACTGTCAAATTTTTCATGCCATTGTTTCGGAGCTTACTTAAGTCCATATAACGACTTCACAAGTCTACACACTTTTTTTCTCTTGTCTAGGAACGACATAACCCTGAGGTTGATTCATATATATTTATTCCTCTAGGTCTCCATTTAGGAAGGCAGTCTTGACATCCATTTGATGTAATTCAAGGTCTCTTAATGCTGCAATACCAATCAGCATACGTATCGAAGTTATTCTTGTCACCGGAGAATAAGTGTCAAAGAAATCCAGTCCTTCCTTTTGACGAAATCCTTGCACCACCACTCTAGCCTTATACTTGTCTATAGAACCATCAATTTTTAACTTTGTAGTGAAGACTCATTTGCATCCAAGAGGTTTACAACCTTGCGGTAAATCAACCAATTCACAAGTATGATTTTGCATAATGGAATTGATTTCACTATTAGAAGCCTCCTTCCAGAAAGGTGCATCGGGTGTAGACATTGCTTCCATGAAAGTTCTTGGACCACTTTCTTCGAGAAATACCATTATGAACTCAGAGCCGAATGTATTTTCCTTACGAGCTCTCTTGCTTCGTCTAAGTTCAACTTCTTCTTCTTCTTCTTCGTTTATAGAAGTGCCTGAAGTGCTTGCCTCATTGCTAGCATCTTGTTCATCACGAGTTCGTTTAGGATTTCCTCTATCCTTACACGGAAACACATTTTCAAAGAAGGAAGCATTCCTTGACTCCATTATCGTGTTTACATGAATGTCTGGTATATCTGATTTATGTACCAGAAAACGATAGGCACTACTATTATGCGCATATCTGATGAAAATGTAGTCTACCGTCTTAGGTCCGATGGTCACTATTTTCAGAAGTGGAATTGCAACTTGTTCCAGGCACCCCCACACTTTCAGGTATTTATACGAAGGTACATTACCTTTCCAAAGTTCATAGGGAGTTTTCCCAGTGACTTTGTGTGGTATTTTGTTGAGGATATATTTTGAGGTAAGCAGCGCTTTCCCCCCCCCCCCCCCCCCCCCCCCCNTTACATTCATCATTTCCTTGAGAGTTCTGTTCTTTCGTTCAGCAACTCCGTTGGATTCCGGTGAATAGGGAGCGGTCGTTTGATGAATAATATCATGTTCTCTATAGAACGCATCAAAAGGTTCATTATATTCTCCTCCTCTATCACTTCTAACCATTTTTATGGTTTTCTCAAGTTGGTTTTTGACTTCCAACTTGTACTCTTTGAATTTTTTCAAGGCTTCATCTTTACTTGCGCGGTAGATAGATGTAGCAGTATTTCGTGCAATCGTCTATGAAGGTCACAAAGTATTTCTTTCCACCTCTAGTTTGAATGTATTTTAAGTCACATAAGTCTGTGTGAATTAAACTTAAAGGCTCGGTTGTTCTTTGAACGCTAGGTGATGGCGTTTTAGTGAGTTTAGCTTGGACACAAACTTCACATTTGTCTTTACTTATTTTGCATTGAGGAATCAGATTCATGTTCATCAATCTACTCATCGACTTGAAATTCACATGTCCTAAACGTTCGTGCCAAGTATTAAAAGACTCCACGAGATAAGTAATTGGTTTCTTATCATTCATCTTAAGGTTCTTCGAGGTGGTAGCCTCGGTTACATTATCATTACGAATTACTGCCTGAACAGACATCTTAAACAACCCATCATAAACAAAACCCTTTCTCAAAAACATCCCATTCTTCGATAGGATCAGTTTATCACCTTCCAGCTTGACAGTGAATCCATGCTTGTCATAAGAGATCATGAGATCAGGTTCTTAAGCATGTCTGGCACATGGACGACATTCGTGAGAATGAGCTCATGTCCAGAGGTGAGCTTCAGAACAACCTTTTCGTGACCTTCAATCTTCGATGATGCGGAATTACCCATCAAGAGCTTATCACCACTCTTGTTCTTTGTGTATGTCGAGAACATCTCTCGAACCATGCAGATGTGCCTGGTTGCGCTAGTATCGAACCACCATGTCTTCGGGTGGCTTTCAACAACATTGGCCTCAGTGACAACAGCACACATGTCAGCTTCGGTCAAGTTCGCTTGAGCCTTCTTGCTGCGATACTCGAAGGATTTGTGCCCTTGCTTTCCACAGAAGTTACACATTCCCAATAACCTTTGAGAAGTCTGACCATTCTTTTTCTTGAACTTCTGGAAGTTCTTTGGTGGCATCTTCCCTTTGCCTTTGTCCTGGCGTCCCTTGTTCAGCCACTTGCCTTGCTTGTTGTTTTGGTGTTCAACCATATTTGCGTTGTGTTCGCGAATCTTCACACCTACGCTATGTTCCCGATTCGTAGACTCTACACGAAGTTTAACAACCAAGTCTTCAAGGCTCATCTTCTTTTTCTTCAGTCTGAGGTAATTTTTGAAGTATGTCCAACCAGGAGGAAACTTCTCAATGATGCAGCATCCCTGATAGGTTTCACACAACCGCATTCCCTCAGCATGAATGTTATAAAGGAGCCTCTGCACCTCTTCGACTTGCTTCATCAATGGTCTTGAATCCACCATCTAGTACTGCATAAATTTCGCCATAGTAAATTTCTGAGTACCAGAATCCTCAATGCGATACTTCTTGTCTAGAGAATCCCACAGTTCCTTAGAAGTTTCAGCGTTCTCGTACACCCCAAACATGTAGTCTGAAAGGCTATTCTGAATGTAGCCCTTGCACAAGAAGTCATCGTGTTCCCAAGTATGAACACTTGCAAGCGCACGCGGATCAGTGTTATCTTCTGGGAGACCAGGTTTCACTTCGCTGGTGAATTTCTGTAAATTCAGCGTTGTCAGATAGAAGAATATCTTCTTTTTCCACATCTTGAACGTTGTCCCATCAAACTTGTTGGGAGGAGCGACATGATTCCCATATGGAACTTTGACTGTCTCGATCAGACTAGCAGTCGTTTCTTCGACTTTGTCGTTGGTAATTCTCCACCTTCTCAGAGTTGTTATCTACGTCGATTGTCATTCTGCGAAGACAAACAAACACAACCTCTAATTAATAAGAGTTTCGATTTAAGGACGAAAACAGCAGATAACGATATATAGTTAAGAATCGCAATTCTAACATTAATATCGAACCGATTTCAGAAAATAAAACCAAACAATCGATCGATGCAGACTGAAATCGGTCGATGCAAAATTTCAGAACATCTGAAATCGATCGATGCACACAAGGTGTCGATCGATGTAAACCAATTTTTTCACAGAATCGATTGATGCACAATTCCAGTGAATTTGAAATCGATCGATGCACACACGGTGTCGATCGATGCAAGTGAATTTTGCACATAATCGATCGATGCTACAGTAGGTGTCGATCGATGCACTTTCTTCAGAGATTCTCAAATTGATTGATGCAGGCAGATTTTTAAAGGTCCGTACAGAATCGATCGATGCACCTTAAAAATTCGAACCTCGAAATAGAGTTCGTTTCTTAGACATTCGCAAACAACAAGCGATCGATCGCAATAGAACCAAATTCGAACCACAAAGTGCGTTCGCTGTTTGAACCGTTCGCAAACCCCAACACCGTTTATTAATCGCAATTAATATCGGTTGTAAAATTGCTTTAAAAGAAAAAGGCTTTACATAAAACCGCTTCTACTACACGTTTGAGATTCGCTATGTTAGCGTTTGATAACGTTTGAGTATCACAAGCGGTATAACATTGTTTTGAAAACGTTTATTTACTCGTGATTAAAATCTGTTTGATGTTTATAAAACAGAAACTGGTTTTTTTGAGTTAAGATTGTAGGACCAAAAATTCGCATATAAAAGAGAAAACGATTTAATCACGAAAATAATAAATAAACGTTAAGGAAATAGAAGACATAAAACGATGTAACAGAGACGAAAAACAATGGAGGCGAGATAACTCTCTTTTCTTAACTCAAAGAATCGCTCGTAGTGCGACGGTATAAAGAAGATTCATGAGTCCCAGGATACAACCATTGAATCTGTTATCACGAACACTCGATAACGGATCTGTAGAACTAAATACTACGATATACCCTCGAGACACTTACTTAAAAAGAAGTGAGAGGTTGCTGGAAACTTTCTTCTTTCTTTGCTTTTAGAAAAGCTTGTGAAAGTGTGTTTTTGGATGCCTTTCTCTCAAGAGAGGCGATCGTATATATAGGATAAGAGAGGAGGTTTAATTCCACAAAGTTTTCGATGTGAGATAAAACACTTTACTCTTTAACCACTAAACAAATAAGCTTATAGTTTTTCCATGAGCCCAATAGCCCATTTTTCATTCACATTCATTCAATTTAATAAGCTCATTGGCTTTATTAAAAAATTGATCCAACATTATGTCTAAAGCAACACTTGGTTGGGGGTCATAGGAATGCGAAATATGCACGTTATGTCCAGAACATGTGCAAGATGAATTAAGAAATTACATGATTAAAAAGGTAGAAGAAAGAGCAGCTAGTAAAATGATGCACGATACACAAGACGTTGTTGACGATTATGATGGAAAGCAAGATACGAAAGGTGAGACGAAGAAGAACGTGCAGCCTAAAAACAGAAAAGTCAGAGGTCCATTGGACAAGTATGTCACTTCCCCTCCTCCGGATATATTGCAAGGAAGAAAAAGTATTCTTGGAGTTTGTGATAAAGAGTTAAGGGCAAAGGTTTGTGGAGGTATAGCTAGGTAGTTTTACGATGCTGATCTTGCATTTAACGCCGTCAACTATGATAGTTTTGGAGAGATGTGTGAGTTGATTGGGCAGTATAGAATGGGATTAAAACCACCAAGCATGCATGAATTAAGAGTCCCTCTGCTTAAGAAATAAGTATATAATACTAAGTCAAATGGTGTAACACAAGAAAGAGTGGGCGTCTTAAGGCTGCTCAATCTTGTCAGATGGATGGCGTAATCCGGTTGTTAAGAAATATATTGTTAACTTCCTCGTTAACTCTCCGAAGAGTTCTGTTTTCATCAAATCGACAGATGTTTCAAAAGTTGTGAAAGATGCAAATTTGTTATTTCAGTTGCTTGATGATATGGTTGAGGAAATTGGAAAAGCAAAAGTTGTTCAAGTTGTCACGGACAATGCATCCAACTATATAGAAGCTGGTAAGATATATCAATTTCATATATTCTTTTACTTTCCCAAATATAAGAAAAGGAATTAACATAATATTTGTTTTCGTGAAATTCAGGAAAATTACTAGAGGCAAAAATAACACAACTCTATTGGACTTCATGTGCTGCACATTGTATTGATCTAATGTTGGGGGACATTGGAGGACTCCCACCAGTGAAGGATGCGTTAAAGAAGTGCATTTTCATGAATGCATATATTTATAGTCGTGTCCCTCTTGTGAACATGATGAGGAGATTCACGAACCAAAGAAATCTGCATAGGCCGGCTATTACAAGGTTTGTTACTTCTTACATAACTCTTTCACAGTTTCACAAACAACAAAAGACCTTGAGGCAGCTGGTTACTTCTAATGAATGGAATGAGTCTAAATGGGCAAAGGAAGCATGATCAGAGACAGTGAGACAATATCTTATGCAACAGAGCTTTTGGAGGAATGTTACTTATGCTCTTCAATTGACGGGTCCCCTTGTAAAAGTGCTTAGGCTAGTTGATGGAGAGAGAAAACCACATATGGGATACATTTACGCAGCCATAAATATGGATAAAGAAGCAATTGCAAAGAGTTTCAAAATGAGAGAAGCGAAATACAAAAGATGGGAGATTCAGCTTCATCGACCTTTGCATGCATCCGGTTATTTTCTATATCCGGCGATCCAATATACATTCTCTGATTCTGTAAGTTGCGAGGAAGTTCTGAATAGTTTGTATGATTGCATTGGAAAGTTGGTTCCGTACATTGATACTTAAGACAAGATAATGGCTGGATTCATCTAAAAATGCAACATGTCTCTTTGGTCATAACATGACAATTAGGCATACATCAATCAAAGCACCAAGTAAAAAAAGTTGATCTGGTATGCTATCTTTAAATGATAACACTAGCTGAAAACTAACAACGTTTTTATTTTAATAGCGGAATGGTGGTCATGCTATGGATCTTCAACTCCAAATTATCAACACATTTGTTCTTCTTTATTGTTTTAACGGTTTGATACGCAAGACGCGCGCCTTGGTGCGCCATGGCGCAAAGCTCAAACCATATCGCCATGGTGCGCAATGCGCAATTTAAAACCAAGCCATTTGTAAAGTTAGTTTTTAATAAAATAAACCTAGAACTTTTCAGTTCATCTCTTCCTTGTTATCATATTCTTTGTGAATTAATGATTATCAAGAACCCTCGTTTGAATGGCTATTCTTCGAAATCAACGGTCATCGAGTCCTCGTCAAATGGCCATTCCTCGTGAATCAACGGTCTTCGAGTTTATTCAGCTTGACGTTGCGCCACTCGCCATGGCCGATATAGGACTAAAATTTATATGCCAAAAAAGAGATTGGGCCGCATGGGTATACAGACATCGGTCTGCGTGGGTAGCCAGTTGATTTGCAGATACATCACAACATAAAACCTCTCATTATCGGAAAAACTTGTATCTATTGAGAAGATCTTAAGCATATGATTGCTTCTACATTCACGAACTAGGTCTTCTAGGTTGATATTTTATGTTCAGAAGAGTCTGGGACAAACCTACACTGATAGTACCATGGCAAACTACCATTTGTCTTTCCTCATAAGAAAACAAGATCTTACCTTTTGAGAAGATATATAGTAATCTTGGGAGTAGCTTCCTATCGAAGATAGGTTCTTTGAGCGGTTCGATTAATTTCCACTTCCGATAGAAAAAGTTAATTCTAGATTTATAGACTCCTTTTTTTTGTCGAATTGTGAACCAATAAAAAAAACTTTTTTTTTGCAAAAATCTAAATGTAACACATTGAAACCCACGAAAAGAGAGACGCATTGATAGCAAAACGGAAACAAAATATCCATGTATCATGAAAAGCCATATTCGGATCCGAATATCCACATGTATTAATGGAACTGGGTAATTGTCATTTTCGGATCCGAATCTAGGTACATATCATGAAAGACCGCTCCTAATCCAAATCCGGATATCTTGAAATTGCCACATGTCTGGTCTTTAACTTTCCTACTTACAACAATCTATCATATTTATAATTTTTAGTTTGTAAAAAAAATTAAGTTAAAAAAAAATATTTTTCCTATTCTTTTAACGAACTAAACCAAAAAAAAAATTGAAAATTTTAAGAACCCTAATCTAGCCGCAAAACTCACGGTCATAAGTTTGAGCCAAAAAAAAAAAAACTCACGGTCATAAGACAGAGCATGCTTTCGACAACCCTAAACGTAACCCCCCGACGCAAATAGAGACTCAGACTCACTCTCGTCTCTCATATATAAACCGAAGCGAAACTGTTAAAACCCTTTCTTCTTCTACTAAGACCTTTTTTCTTTTTCAAACTTTTTTTTTTGTCGCTATTCCCTCGTCGACGAATGCAAGGGAATCGCGACGGTTCGTGGCCTCTAGGCGCCCCCGGGAACGGTGGAAGCGGAAGAGGCAACGGCAACGGTAACGTCGTTCCCGGTGGATATCTTCCTCAGGCGGCGAATCCTGTGTTTCCCAATTTCAATGTTCATCAACAACCTATTAGATACCCTCTGCCTCAGTTTCCGGCGAATTTTTACCGCCCTAATTTCCCAGACTTATCTAGCTTCTCCTTCGGAAACGCTAATCTTCAGACCCAGCAGAATCTCAGCTTCCCTCTTCGTCAAATCCCTCACCAATTTGGCGCCGGCGCTAATCTTTTCCTTCAATCCCATGGACAAAGCTTCTCTTTCCCTCCTCAATCTCTGCCTAATAATGATATTAGTGTCTCTCAGAACCGTGGAGCGACCGGAGCTGGAGCTTTCGAGAGCTCTTCATTGAAACGAAGGCGTCAAGAGGTTATACAGGGGACTGATGTGGTCGTCAAAGAGGCCCCAAAATCTAATTTGGCTCTCGGTGAGAGCGCTCTATCGGCTCCTAACCGTGTAGGCACTGATGATAGTGGTGGGTCTCGAATCCAAGGAGGGAACGGGTCTTCGGAGAAGTCTTCCTCAAAACCAAAGCGCAAAGTAGAAGTCATGCGGATTGATAAGGCCGTCAACAAGACGCGTAAATCAATGATTGCTGCTGGAGAAAGCGTTTCTTCGACTAGAGTGTCGCGATCGGTTCTTGAAGAACTTCAGGCTGATTCTTGGCGTTCCTTGGGGGTGCAAATGCAAGATGTTCCTTCACTTCGCCAACTTATGGCCCTTGAAGGCAAGGTAAGCCTGACAATTTTCTTTCCTGTTCATAAGACGCTATACACTCGAAATACATGTTTTTGCCAGTGATGAAAAGGCAAAGGTTTGGTGTATCTTTCTCTATGAGTTAGTGTGCAGGTTGGTTTTTTCTTCTTTCAACCCTTTGAATCTTTAGCAATTATGTGCATTTCTTGATGTCTTGTAGGTTAATGCATTTATTCACTGCTTTGTTGGGGCTAGAAGAATCGTGACCCTGCATGATTTGGAAATGGCAATATGCCGAAACGAGTTTGTTGATTCTTTCGATGATCTGGAATTGGGACCCTTGCTGCAGCATCCACTTGTTTTGCTCTATTTTCCATCCATATCCAGCTCTACTTGCCCAGTTCAGATCACTACTGAGGAGATAATAGCGTTTCTTGATAGCTATTTGTACACTTATATGACAGATGATGTTAAGCTCGATGAATTCCTGAATTTCGTTGCTAGTAAAAAATCAGTTGCAAGCAAGGATAAGCTTGGTGTGCGTATTCAGAGCTTGCGGTATGATACTGTTTCTTTTAGATTATCTAAACTTGCTTATGTGTTTAATAATTTTGATAGTATGTATAGTAAGGTTGGTTTAAACCCTTTTTTTTTTTTTTTTGCCTCCCACAAATCCAGCAATTTATTGGAGAGTTTGTCTTATGCAATCTGTTGATTTTTGTGTGCACATAAATTAAATTTGGTTACTTGGCTTTTGATTTCCTTCTCTTTAAATGGTGAATAAGTTTCTAGTAAAAAATTTGAGGGGTGGAACATCAATGATGTTCTCGGTTTGATATATCGTTGTTACGTAAAAAGGAGTAACTCTTATCTGCACGCTCATGTACAGTTTTTGAAATTTGTTGACTAGTCGTTTGACTGGAGTTGGGTTGTGCACATATAAGTCTTACCTCCGTTTCCTAATTTTATTCTTGTGAAATTTGCTATTGATCTCATTCCATTCTGTTTTTTTAGTTTCTATATTTGTTACCGCAGGAGATGTCTTCTCAGAATTCTATTGTATTAATTGGTTGCATATGTTCTCTTTTTGGTTTTTCCACGATGGATCTGGTTTTGTAAGAGATTACCAGATTACGTTCTCAACTTATTCCTAGTATGAACTGCATTAACTAATTATATGTGATCAATGCATTTTTATAGGATGTATGTATCTTTCATTCAAGACGCAAAGAGACAAGAAGGTGAAACATTGAAAATCTTACTGACTGAACTGCATCAGAAGTATCACATCCCCTCATCAAAGAATCAACCGAAAAATAAATCCCTTACTGTCTCTGAGCGTGCTGACTCGTTTGCTTTACATCATAAGGATTATTGTGGCAAGCATATAAGATTTGATTCATCAAGCTCAGATGAGAATGATAGTATTGATTATGAGGTTGAAAATCTTAATAGTTCTGACCATATCAGTAGTTGTCCATATCCATCTGCTGCGGAAGAGATGAAGCGGCTTGGGGGCTCCAATAAGAAAAGGAAGACTGAAAGTCGTAATCATGAAAAATCTGATTCTTCCAAAGTTCTTAGAAGAGGCCACTCTAAATTACATAGAGGGAATGCAAAACAAGAGATACCTAAATCGGTTGATGATTCTGATGCTAAGAAGGTTTTCAGTGTCGATGAGGCTGATTTCACACTTACTGAAGGAGCTTTGAGAGAGTTCATTTCAACTTGGAAGGACAATTGTAAAGAGCTAAGCATTTCTACAGTAAGTCCATGTTGGGTATATTGAGATTGTAGGACTGTTTGAATCATATAACAGATAAATCTTTTTGCTTGAATCCGAGAGTGAATTATCTTAAGCAAGGAGCGGTGAGGCTGCATATTGTTTTTCTTTTTCTAATGCTCTCTTTTATTGTTTGTAGTGTGTCGAGAAAATGTTGTCTTTCTACAGCTTGGGTGGCTCTGAAGTACGAGCTCAGAATAAAAGAGCTAAAGCAATGTCATCATTTCCATTTGTTGGATTACTAAATGTCGCTGTGAGTGGTCATATTACTTTAGTTTAAAACTCTTGCATTTGTTGGATTGCATTTTTCTTTGTTCCCTTGCTTTAATAGTTCAATTGAAGAATATTATTTCAGAAATTACCTTTCTCAGAGAAAACCTATTCTGTTTCTTACTCCTTATAATGCCTCTTCTGTTTATCCTGTACACATTTTTCTTACTTGGACGGCCTTGTAATCCAAAGATATATTTTTGTCTTTTGCTTTTTTTCTCTGTGATTTGGCTGTTTTCTTGGTTCTCCCAATTTGGATAGAACAGAAGGATGCTTGGCTACTACATTAAAGAGCTTCCTCCTTATATAAGTCAGCATTTTTTTGTTTTTCATCGATCAAAATTTGTTGAAGCAAAAGCTGTTGTTTTCCGTCACCTTGAAGGTGCCAAATGATGTGGTTTATGAGTCTTAGGTTTGTGTATATATTTTCGAATTGAAGGATGGGAGATAGTTTCACCTTTGCCATCCTGATTTACATCCAAATTCATTTTCTGTTCCACTTACCCGTTTTACTTTTTGCTTTACCCCTTTTCTGTCTTTTCTACAACTACTTGGTTTAAAGCTGTTGCTCTTGGTGATTTTCTGTTCCTTTTCTTGTGTTTATTTATTTATTTTTGTGTGGTTCAAGCCTCTTTGGTCTTACACTGGGACTTAGCACCCAGTTGCAAAGTCTTGGAGTTGAGTTCGGCAAATGTAGAAACTTCCCTAGTTCAGCTTTGCTCTTTGATTCTGAATGTGCACATCACAATGTCACTGAGCAGGCTGGGAAAGGATAAAAATACTAGTTTGTGGATCATTCATAACTCGCGCCGCGCCCCTTGTCACCTCCAGTTTTCTTTTTAAATTAATTAATGGAAACCTTCCATCATCTCAGGTTGCATTTTCTGTCCTTTGAAATATCTGTAGGGGAATGCCTGAAACTGAAACCTTTTTTACACCTGAATTTGTGGCATCTGGGAAAATATTACACATGTTTCCGTGTCTTCTACAAAAAGCTTATTGCTTTGCTCCCAAAACTGTCTGCATTGTCTTTCTTCAAGTGTCTTTGTTTATTCCTGGCAATCAGATTTTCCTCCTGTAAATAATCAGAAGAAAATAAAACCGCAAGGGTGCACAAATCTTTTAGGTGCAGTGGGGAATCTGTTTCAGGGAATATTATCTCCTATTTTTAACATTTCATTTCCTTTTCTGAAAAAAAAAAGTTGCAAATGTTTTCCGTAATTGAGTAGTAACTTTATTTTTATCCCTTATATTCAAGAGTTTGTTCTACGGGTTTTGCTTTTTGACTTCTTATTTTTTATTTTTTAATTTGTATTGTTCAACTAAAACAGCATCTTTATAACGTAGGAAATAATTTTAGAAAATTGAAATGTGTCGGATCTTGTTTAGCGAAAGATGCACTTGTTTTCTGTAGATTGACTTGAATATTTCTCTGTTAAATCAAGACCAGCTTGATATATGTGACTTTTGGAACAGTATAGATGTTTTTCTGCGGATTGATTACCTTTCTCTGTTATATTTAAGACCAGCTTGTTCTGTTTGATTTTTTACTCAATACATATGACATCGCTTTTTCCCCCACTGAAATATGGTAGAATGAGCATCTTTAAAGATAAGATTTGTTACTTATAATATGAAATGCTTCCAGAGCAACGCTTATGCTAAGCGCTGTTTTGTGTTGTTCTGAAAGAATATACCTTTTTATTCACTTCGAGCAGAAAGAAGTGGAAATTATTCTCTGTTAAAATGAAAGCTAACTTGCTCTGTAAGCGTTTCATATTATGTTATTTCATCTTAAACTGTAATAAAAAATGTATGGACAAACTATAAATTTTCATGACATAAAATGTTCAAGCAGGGCATTTTTAATTCTACTGATGTTTTCTCATTTTCTTGCGTGCAGTGAGTTGTTATTTGTTTACAGATGAGCTTCCAATATCCATCCTCTCTTATTTTTGCTTCATTTATTTTTTTCCCTCTTGTGCTGCATTTGCAGGTAACCTCAATGAGACGTGGGATGTGTGATAGCATATATGATAATTTGCAAACAACGAGCCAAAGTGATACGACTAATCCAGGCTCAGGAAATCAAGTAGATGATATTAAGCCAAGTGAAAACAGTGAGTTAAACAAATCTCAGCTGGTTGTGCCTCCAAAACACAGTGAGTATATATTTGTTCTCTATCTTCATGTTGAGTTTTGGTTTATTGTTGTTTTAAAATCTTATTCAAATTTTATGGTCCAGCTCCACTGTAGCATCATGATATGTACTTTTATTTGTCCAAGTCAAAATAGATGCTGTTTTCTTAGAATGCATTATCTTGCACTTAGCAATCTGATCAATTTTATCTATTAGGTAACACTGTTGAAGAAATTATAAGAAGGCTTTCCTTGTATTTTGAGCATGATCTTTCTGGAGAGAAGCACATTAGTATCTTTAGGAAGCTACAGACTTGCGAGGTTTTGTTGGCAAAGCAATTTCAAGTACAGGATTTTGAGTCTCTTGGTTGGGGTGGGTTTTTCACTTTCTTGGAAAAACATATGTTGCTGCTACCAACACACGTTCAAAGTTTTCTAGCTAGAGAATTACGGGAAGAGTCTCCTCTGGAGGTCCACGTGAATGAGAATCTGTTGACTCTATTGCTATCGCAAGCTTCAGAATTTTCAGGTGGTAATGTAATATCTAATCAGATGGTAGCTCGAATGCTTGCAGAACAATTTCCATCAATCAATTTCAAGGTTGTAGGAAAAGATTCAGAGGAAAATTTCACTAAAATCATTGCTAGCTACAAGGAGAAATCTGGTTCTAAATGTGTCCTCTTTTCTGCAACATTGTTGGGAGCTGAAAACTCTTTGACCAGTAAGCATCTAGAAGAATCCCTGTCAGTTGGAAATGATACTGACTCAAGAAGCAAACCTCTTAGTGCTCTTTCATCCAAAGAGGTCTTAGATGTTTTGCTTAGGGTTCCGTTGTTGTCAGACTTAAACTCATGGTGTCACTGGGATCTTAAGTTTGCTCCATACTTTGGTCCTCTTTTGGGATGTTTGAATGAGATTAATTCAAAAGATCTGTTGTGTCTAGTGACAAGGGATGGTAAGATTATCCGGACAGATCCTTCCGCAACAGCAGATTCATTCTTAGAGGCTGCTCTTCAAGGATCTGCTTACCGTACTGCTGCGCAGTTGTTGTCGTTGATATCATTGAATGGACATTCACATCTACCATTTTCCCTTCTAAGATGCTACGCAAAACGTGCATTTGAAGTATTTTTAGATAACCATTCCGAGGAGATGGAGCTAAATGACAGGAATTCTCTTGTGATAGTTGTAGAACAGAAAACTAAAGTGGATACAAATGATTATGCTGCCTCAAAGTTTCTTCTTGATTGTCTGGGCTATCTACCTGGGGAGTTTCGCAGCTTAGCTGTTGATGTCTTGCTATCGGGACTACGTTCTGTTGTTAAAGATGCTCCTATAATAGTTTTGTCTGCATGCGAGGACACAGAGCAGCGCATCATGCTGCATGATGCCGGATTGGTGCTAGGCATTGCTGAGTGGATTAATGATTACCATAAGTTTTGCTCATCATTTTCGCCAAACTCTGCAACAGTGAAAAATGCTTTGTCCAACTTAGATTCTGGCGCAGGTTTTGTGCAAAAAGAACTGGAGGACCTAATTAATACTGACCAAAGATGCATGATCGTATCAGAGAAGTCATGTGAAAATAATAATGAACCTCGTGAATCTTGTCACACTTTTGGTGGTGCGGGGGCTTTATGTGATTCTGTTGGGGAGGCTTTCACCCAAACTGCACCTGAGTTTCTTGATAATCCAGCCTCTGTTATAGATCTAATCAGACGGGATGAGTTTGGGCTGGATTCAAGTTCTTCTGGTGCTGAGACGAGTATGCTGCAGAAACAACATGCTCGGTTAGGAAGAGCACTTCAGTGTTTGTCCCAGGAATTGTATTCTCAAGATTCACACTTTATTCTCGAACTCGTGAGAATTCTTGCCTTCTTTTTTTCTTTGTACATAATCTTCGTACAAGCATGTTAATCGGGTTTGCTTGAATACATAGTTGGTGCAGCCTTATGCATATGTGCATCCTATAACCGAGTTCTAATCTGCCCTAGATGATTAGTAATTAGGCAATACCGTTATGCTGTCAACTGGTAGATGTTTCCTTTATCAATTTTTTTTTTTTTTGTAATGGGGAGAGGGTTAATGAGTATTAAAATGTTTGTTAGCCCTGTGAGGTACTTGGGTTTCTCTTCTACTGAAGTAGACGATAGCTTAGGTTGTTAGATGTTTTCTTTATCACTCACTATTTGTGTAAACAAGAGAGATTTAATGGACATTCAATTTGTCAACCTCTTACGCTCTTGCTACTGTTGCTTCAGGTTCAAAATGCTGATGACAATAAGTACCCTGAACATGTGGAACCCACACTCACATTCATTCTTCAAAAGACTGGGATTGTTGTTTTAAACAACGAGTGTGGCTTCATGCCTGAGAACATCCGGGCCCTGTGTGATGTTGGTCGATCAACAAAGAAAGGATCTGGTGGATACATAGGGAAGAAAGGAATTGGCTTCAAGTCAGTGTTTCGGGTATGTACAAAGATAATTCATCTTATAGAGTATTATTTTGTTGTTTATGCGACTATTGAACCCAAGCTTAAATGAGTTTAGGATTATAGTATGCTAAGCTAAGAAATGGCCATGGGAATATCTATTCCAAAACATGTCTTCAAAGACATGTCAGCTTGAAAGACGTATATGAACTTCAACCTCAACTTTATAGCAAATGATTTTAAAAAAAAAATCCAATCTAACACTCTTTCTTGGGTTCGCTCTCCAGGTTTCTGATGCTCCTGAGATCCACTCAAATGGTTTCCATTTTAAGTTTGATATAAGTGAGGGTCAGATTGGATACATTTTACCGACTGTCGTACCTCCTCATGATATTGAATCACTTACCAGCATGTTATCTGGCCATGATTTACAACTGAAGGATGAAAGATGGAACACTTGCATTACACTTCCTTTCAGAGCCATTGATTCCGAAAGAACAACAGTACATCACATTAAGCCTATGTTTTCAGACCTTCATCCTTCTTTATTACTCTTCCTACATCGCCTCCAGTGCATAGTATACAGAAACATGCTTGACGATTCTCTCTTGGTCATGAGGAAAGAGGTTATGAGTAAGGATATCGTAAAGGTTTCATGTGGGGAAAATAGCATGACATGGTTTGTGGCATCAGAGAACTTAAAGTCTGCCAATCTACGTGATGGCGTTCAGACAACCGAAATTTCCATAGGATTTACTCTTGATATGCTGGAAGATGGAACTTACATATCATGTATGATTCAAGAACCCGTTTTTGCTTTTCTTCCTCTAAGAACTTATGGATTGAAATTTATTATACAAGGGGATTTCATTCTTACGTCATCAAGGGAGGATGTTGATGAGGATAGTCCTTGGAACCAGTGGTTGTTGTCAGAATTTCCGGGTTTGTTTGTGGGTGCTCTAAGCTCCTTTTGCAGTCTTCCTTCTTTCACCCAGAGTCTGGGTAAAGCTGTGTCCTCATACATGCAGCTCGTACCTCTCGTTGGGGAAGTGCATGGGTTCTTTTCTTCTCTCCCTCGTTCTATTATATCCAGATTGAGAACAACAAATTGCTTGCTGCTTGAGGGAGACGGTGAACAATGGGTTCCTCCTTGCAAGGTTTTAAGAAACTGGAATGAAAAGATAAGGGTTCTTCTTAAGGATGGATTGCTTGAGGAGCATCTTGCTCTGGGTTTTTTGCACAAAGATATAGTTTTGTCAGATTCCTTGTCAAGGGCACTGGGCATTGAAGACTATGGACCTAAGACTTTGGTGCAGATTCTTTCTTCATTGAGTCACAAGAAAGATTGTCTAAAATCAATGGGCTTTGCGTGGTTATCGTCTGTTCTTACTGAACTTTACATACTATTCCGATCTTCTAGGCAGGGTAATGTAGAGTTAGGCATAGATAAGACTCTTATAGACGGCCTTCACAAGATCCCATTTATTCCCCTGTCAAATGGTAGGTTCACCTCTTTAGATGAAGGCGCAGTATGGTTGCACCATGACACCACTGGGTCTGATCTTGGTGATGTATTTGAAGCATTTCCAATATTATATGGAAATCTCCGAATAATTGATCATTCCCTTCTTTTAGCGTCTTCTGTTGATAAAAAACACGCTGTGGATGACCTCGTAAACATGCTTTGCGCAATTGGCGTTCAAAAGCTGTCAGCACATGAAATCTTCAAAGTGCATATATTACCAGCCTTTGAGGCGAAGAGTAGAGGTACATCGGAAGGTTTGATGGAAGATTACTTATGCTTTGCGATGACACACCTACGATCTGGCTGCCAAGTTTGTCATAACGAGAGGAAGTATATTATTTCTAAGTTAAGAAGCAAAGCTCTGATATTATCAAATTATGGGTTGAAACAGCTAGCTGAGGCGTCGATTCATTTCGGTGAAGAATTTGGAAACCAAGTTAACATGAAGAAGCTTACCAAAAACTTGTATTTATCGTGGCATGTGGTTGATGGTACCTACTTGAAACATCCAGCATCCAAATATTATGCATGCGGATTGAAGGAGTGGCGTGAATTTTTTCAAGAGATTGGAATAGTTGATTTTGTTCAAGTGGTTCAAGTTGAAAAGAGCATTGCTGAATTCTATTCTGTTTCACATTGTGAAAAGTATGATACCAACATGTTATCTCCCGAGTTAACTGTTAGAGACTGGGAATCCCCGGAACTAGTTGATCTCTTGTCTCTCTTGCACAAAAGTAATGGCCGCAAAGGTTGCAAGTATCTTTTGGAAGTCCTTGATAAACTGTGGGATGATTGCTACCATGAAAAATCAACTGTCAACTATAATTTGGGTACGAATGGTGTCATCAGATCATCAGAATCTTCGTTTATGAGGGTAATTTGTGATTCTCAGTGGTTAGTTTCAAGCATGGACAACAAATTGCATCTTGCAAAAGACCTCTATCATGATTGTGATGATGTGCGGTCAATACTTGGCATGAATGCGCCTTATGCAGTACCAAAGGTTGGTTTGGTCCTGTCTTACTAATGTTATAATGCGCTTGCTATTACAACTATTATTTCTAAAACAAGCAGCGAATAAATTGGCGTTCTTTGTAGGATGGGGTGTTGTTTTAATATCTTAAGCCTTGCTAGATGTAATTGCTACCATATGGATCTCCTACAGTGTCTTACTCAGCGGAGGAGTTCTTTCATCTATTTGCTTAACTTCGTGATATCTTTGAACAGGTTACAAGTGTCAAGTTACTTAATGATATTGGTTTCAAGACCAAAGTTTGCCTTGATGATGCTCTGGAAATCCTAGAAGCTTGGGTACACTGTGGAGACTCTTATAAATCAAGGTACAACTCTATGGTTATGAAGAAACTTCAACTTTGTTCTTTTGTTTTTCAACACTGCCTCTTATTTCTTCTAGATTAATTTTCTGATTTTAACTACATCCTTGAGCTTCTTAAGTACTGTTTTCTTTCCTCATTGTTACAAATAAGGAAGTTCTTAAGCTACTGTTCACTGTCATGCATTGGATGATATACTGCAGATATATATGATTATGCTGGTGATTTTGATGCGCATTTAGCACTAAAATATGAGGTCTGATGACAGGGAATCTAGTTCTACAGTTTTAATGCCTTTTATGTGTTAGTACGAACAGAGACTGTGGACTCAAGATAAATTGTCCATATAATTTATCTTGAAATGAGCTGTTTTTTCTCTCTATATTATTGCATCATGCGTCTACTAGTCAAGTTTTTTCCACCCCCTTTGTGTGGCTCCCAAAAACTTCTTAATGAGGTGAGACTGTCAGTTCTTTGCTGATACATTTTCTAACAGTGTACAACATTGTCTTTGATTTTGCAGCATTTCTCAGATTACCAGATTTTACAAGTTTTTGTGGAATGAAATGGCTGATTTAAAGGAGAAAATTACTGAAAAGCTCCATACATTTCCTTGTGTATTTGTCCCACACAAAATTGGAAGTAGGCAGAATGATCTGATATCTGGAATATTCTTGTCACTTGATGATGTTTACTGGAATGATTCTGCTGGCGTTTTAGATGAGATAAAAGAGATCAGTTCGCAGATCAGCAGCGTTGTGGAATCATTGCATCGGAAAACATTGTGCAATATCTATCCAGGTCTCCATGACTTTTTTGTGAATGGGTGTGGAGTACCTGAAACGCCTTCTTTTCAAGAGTACCTTAGAATTCTAGGGCAGTTCGCACATTATGTGTCACCCTCATGTGCTGCCAAGGCTGTAAGTTATTTACTTAACTAAATCAGTCTCGTCCTGTTTATTGTCTATCTATTTTCTTCTTTGCTAAAGTGTTAAGTTCATGTCCAGGTCTTCAAAATTTTCCTGAAGTGGAGTGATGACTTGAAATCTGGAAAATCTTCCGAAGATGTTTTTCATTTCAAAGAGAGACTTTCAGAACTCGACTACACTGTGCTTCCTACTGAAAGTGATAAGTGGGTTTCCTTACACTCCTCGTTCGGTCTCGTATGTTGGTGTGATGATGAGAAGTTAAAGAAGAGATTTAAAAAGAAGGATAATATTCAGTTTATTTACTTTGGGGAAAATGCGGATGAAGAGCAAGAAGTGCTTCAAACAAAAGTATCGGTGCTGATGCACAACTTGGGTATTCCAAGTATTTCTGAGGTAACTAATCTTCTCCGTGCACAATGATATATTGAATATGCAAGCACTTAATTATACATGTAAGGGCATCTTAGGGAGGGACTTTGGATTTGATCTAAATGGCAAGAGTAAGCCTTTCTCTAATTGTGTTTCACTTACGCCAAAACCATCATCCTGTAGCTTAAACGTTTACCAGTGTAAAACTTATATATGTGTCGCCTTCTCTATTATGTAACACTAGTTTCAATGGCCTCACCTCCAATGCACTCTGTGATATTTACGTATTTTTTTCCAGGTGGTAAAGCGTGAAGCGAAATATGAAGGTACGCAAGATAATAGTGTAACAGTGTCACTTGTGAACTGGGCTCTGCCTTATGCTCAGCGATATATTTTTACTCTGCATCATGAGAAGTATACCCAAACAAAAAAGACTGTCTATAGTCAAGTCAAGCGTCTACAAGTCTTTGTTGTTGAGAAATTATGCTATAGGAATGTCATACCGCAATATGACATAAGCTCTAAAAAGGAGTTCAAATGCAGCTCTCTTCTGCAGGTATGTCTTCTTTTGTTTATGTTTCTTGCAATAATTTATCCAATAGATTTTTGGATTGTAGGGCTGTGACATTGGCTCTGAGGCTATTCGAGTCTCCTCTCTGTTTATATGCCAGTAGATCTTTACTTCTGGCATAACCTCTTGACTGGGACAATGGATTTTGTAACACCTAAAAATTGTGTATTCCCAATCTAGAAAATTAGCATGTGCTTCGCCATTGAAGTTGTACTATTGTGAGCAACTGCAATGTGATACGCCAATCCGATGCAAACTCCGATATTGCCGATATTGGAAGGTTGTTCCCTTTACTGATATATTATATGTTTGATCTTTTTGTCTTCAGGATAAAGCTCTGTACACAACACCACATCTGGATTCTCATTCATTGTTCATGGAACTGTCTCGTTTGTTTTTCAACGGAGTTCCTGATCTACATTTGGCAAATTTCCTTCACTTGATCAAAACAATGGCAGAGTCTGGTTTGAGCGAGGAGCAAATGGAATCATTCATTTTGAACAGTCAAAAAGTTCAGAAGATTCCTGATGGTGAAAAGATCTGGTTCCTAAAATCTGCTCTTAAAGCCAAGAAGAAAGCTGGAATACGCTTGAGCTGGTTACCTTCAAGTTCCAAAACAAGACATGGTTCTTGCGAGACCCACATTGATGATTCTAAACAAGAGCTGGCCTCTGGTCAGGTTAGCAGCAGCGAAGAGGATGTAACAGAGGCTCTTGAGGAACAAATACCGATTGAGATCACTGATACAAACTTGGTTGCTGGATATGATAATAGTGCAGGAACAAGTGCACAAGCTAGTCAGCTAAATCTATTGCATTCTATGCATATGAAGAGTGGCTCCACGTCAGGGGATCAAGCTGCTTTTCACCTCAATCCAAACCTTCTTCATGGATGGAACAATTCCGTCTCAGCTGACTTCAGCGAAAGAGATCAACTTCATACCGGCACACCTTGGGCTACACAAGCGCAACAGACGGGTAAAAAGGGTGAAGAAATCGCTTACAGATACTTTGCTGCAAAATACGGCAAGGAGGCTCAGGTTAGATGGGTTAATGAGCAGAGCGAAACCGGTTTACCTTATGACCTACTGATCGAAAGCCAAGGTGGTAAAATAGAGTACGTGGAGGTGAAAGCAACGGTGTCTACACGGAAAGACTATTTCAATTTGACAGTGAGGGAATGGCAATTTGCAAATGAGAAAGGAGAGAGTTACATTATTGCTCATGTTTTGTTAGGCAACAGTAATGCAATCCTCACACAGCATAGGAACCCTGTCAAGTTATGCCAAGAAGGTCTTCTCCGGTTATTGATTCTCATGCCTAACCAGCGAAACGAGGTCAATGTTGCATTTTAAACCCAATCAGATTCTTTTGTTTTTTGTTTTTATTACTAGATGAGGTTTATTTTGTAACAAAGATACAAGATCATCATATTTTAGTTCTATTTTTATAGAAATCCAGTGATATTGATAAGAATCCCGATATACATCAATGGGATTTGATAGAGATATCGACGGTTGCTTCTTAATGGAAAGAGTAAACTTTTAGGAACATATGTAATATAAGCAGTCATGACAGATTTATTTGACTATGAGAAACTGTCACTTCCACATTTTTTCGGGCACAAGCTTGAGATGCTGCGACTTGTGCATAGCAAAACCAGTCATAACATCCATGTTGATCTCCTCCGGTTTCATTCCATTCGGAAGTTTGAAGTCAAAGTTGAGCAAAAGGTTGGCATAAGGAACCTCGAGCATTGCCGCACCAAGATGCATTCCAGGGCACATTCTCCGGCCCGACCCGAACGGTATAAACTCGTAGTTTGTGCCATTAAAGTCAACTTCCTTCTCAAGAAACCTCTCGGGCCTGAACTCGTCAGGGTTAGGGCCCCACTCCTCCTCGTCACGTGATGTAATATCCTGGCCCGTTGAATGTTGGCCCGATAAGGCCCATTCTTTATTTTTTTCTTTTTGGTCGACAAAAGGCTCTATATACAAACAAAGTGTATGCATCTCCATCATCATCTAACCTAGCCGCAAGCCGAGAGATTTCGCCCCTTGAGAGAGAGAGAGAGAGAGAGAGAAACAATTTGCTAGGGTTTTGAAGAGAGTTTTCATTCGCCGTTTGTTCTTCTGAAGATATGGGTTTCTCTGCGATTTGGAATTCTCACCCGAAGAAGTACGGCCCTGGATCTCGCACCTGGTAATCTCAATCATCTTCCTCTCTCGACTTTTGCTTTGATTTGTTTGGTTCCTAGAAGAATGTAAGAACGAAAACAATCTCGATTAATATGCGCAAGTTCTTTATATCTTGTGATGAATCTGATCATGTAGTAAGTGTTTGGTTAATGATCGGGTAATACGTGTTTGATCATGTACGAAGCTTTTGAATTATTGGCTTTTTGTTCTGATTTGATTGCGTTTCATAGACTTTGATGTATATGTTCCACAATAGTTCACTAGAAAAAAAGACAAACTATATTGGCTGGTTTAAAGAGAGTCTTTTTGAGAAATGTAGATTGCGACAGAGATTTATTACTGTTTTGCTGTTACAGGTGATATTTGCTAGTCAGTTTTCTGAAATTGTATACAATTCAAGTTCTTGTGTATTGCTGTTTCATGTGAAATTAGCATTGTATTATATGATGCTTCTCTTTACACCATGTGAGATTATCTTTATGTATAAGATTGTTGTATCTAGCTTCTGTGTTCACCATGTGAGATTGTTAGATTTGGCAATCAAGATTCTGACTTTGTATTATGCAATTTCTGGTCGTTTTGTAGCCGTGTGTGCGGGAATTCCCACGGCCTGATCAGGAAGTATGGTTTGAACTGCTGCAGACAGTGTTTCCGCAGCAATGCCAAGGAGATCGGATTCATCAAGGTACATTTCAATGATAAGATGCTGATTTGCATCTCCTTGTTTACTTTGTTCATTCATTAGCGTGATGATTGTTCATTCCGATTTGTTTTCGCCTCTCTGCAGTACCGTTAAACAAGGCACCAGTTCTTGATTGATGCTTGTAATACACAAACATGGTGGTGGCGTCGATGAATCTGCTTTGAAACTCTCTTAGTTTTTTATATTAATGAAGAACCTTCTTTTTTTTATAAAGTTGTTGGACCTCTCGAAAAGATGGATGTAATTGTCTTTAAAGCTTATGTCTTCTTTGGAACAATGATCTTTTTTGTTAATCTCGTTTTTGTTTAATCAGTCATTTGGTTTTGATCAAGAAATTTGCAATAGAATCTCTGTGTGACATTAGCTTTCAAGACGTGTTAAGACATAAAATATACCACAAAAGCTTTTAGAACGTGTCAAGAGGAAAAGTTGAAACAAACAAATACGAGATACATTCTTGAGGTTTTTGCACAAACATTTGATTTCGATTCCAAGGTTTTTTTTTTGTTTTGAACATCATAAGAGAATTAAGAGAAAGGGCTAATATTGGGCTATTAATGGGCCTAGGGAATCTAGCCCATTAATAAACTCGAGTTCATTTTCTCATTTCGACGAAACAAATTTTCTAGGGTTTTTTGAAGAGTCTCTCGTCGCCGTTCCTTCTTCCAATTGACGGAAATGGGTTTCTCTGCGATATGGAATTCTCATCCAAAGAAGTACGGCCCTGGATCTCGCACCTGGTAATCAATAATCTGCCCTGTCTCGCCTCTTTTCTTTGATTTGTTTGGTTCCTAGAAGAATGTAGCAGACGAACAGAACGAAAAAACAATCTCGATTTTCTTCCTTAACTTGCGCAAGTTTCGTTATTATCTTGTGATGAATCTGATCAGCTTTGATTATGTTATGTTAATTATCCTGTATTTAGTGTTTGACTTGGGCTCTGATTGTAGAATAGTAAGTTTCGGAGAGGTTTTGATTGCATAAATTCTTGTTAGAAACTTACTTTTATTTGTGTATTGCTGTTCTATGTGAGATTAGCTTATGAATGATATTGTGTATTTGGCTTCTGTGAGATTAGCTTATGTATGAGACTGTGTATTTGGCTTATGTGAGATTAGCTTATGTAGCAGATTGTGTATATGGCTTATGTGAGAGTAGCGTAGGAGTGAGATTGTGTGTTTGGCTTCTGTGAGATTAGGTTATGTATGAGATTAGCTATGTGTTACATTTGGCAGTCAAGATTCTGACTTTGTATCATGCAATTCTTGTTTTATGTAGCCGTGTGTGCGGGAATTCACACGGGCTGATTAGGAAGTATGGTCTGAACTGCTGCAGACAGTGCTTCCGCAGCAATGCCAAGGAGATTGGATTCATCAAGGTAAATTTCAATTATATTAATCTCCATGAGTTGTGTATTTATTTCATTCGCAATTGTTCATTCTGATTTTGTTTTCTCGTCTTTGCAGTACCGTTGATGAGGCACAATCAGTTCATGATTGATGCTTATAATACACACATGATGGCGTCAATGGATTTTGCTATGATCCTCTTTCTAGTTTTGATATTTTGAATTGAGAATCTTTCTTTTACTTATTATCAGTTTATTATGGTACTTTGTGATTCTTGCTTTTCAGCCATAGTGGTTTCTATGCGCAATATTACAATAGTCCAAAACACTAATTTTCTTGCTTAAACCGGACAAAGTTGGGCTAATACATGATGCACATGAACTTCACTAAACCAATTCAGAAATAATGTCCTTGTATGTGAATTAGAGTTCAAAGGGACGGATGATTATAAACATAGGTTCCAGTTGTGTCTTGTGCGTTAATTGTCATCGATGATGATTCCTGTTTTTGTTTTGGTTGAAGTGTGTTCCATATTTTCGTGAATCATTTTAGGTTCTGATTGGTAATATTGTGTAGTCGTAAAATATTGAAAAATAAATTTAAAAGCTGCGGAGTAAGATGAAATCCGCAAATTGAAAAATATCGAAATGAAATTATTTGTGCGATTAAATAAATTTGGAAATGGGCGAATATTATACTAAATTACCAACTTATACATATACTTGAATGCCAATAAAATATTTTTAAGAGAAAAATTGTCTAAATAGGTATTTTTTGAAAGTATATTTTTTTTTATGTACTTTTTGTAGTCATTTGTTTAATAGGTATTTTTAACCTGTTAAATGTCAATGACCTGGTCCGGCCCAGTCCGAAACCTGTAAAACCTGCATATATTTGAGTCTACCTCGACCCAAAAACAAATTGAGCATATATTATAAAGCTCGGTCTGGCCCGGACATGACTCTAGGGATTTTTGGGTTTTTCTTTACAAACACAAAAATTCACAATTCTCAAATGAAAAATAATTAAAACATAATATTTATCAAAATAAAAATTGAAATGTATTATATCAAATCCAATTAAAGTTAAAAGCAAAAGTTTGACAAAAAAAACAAATAAAATTTAAATAAATTGTATTACCAAATAAAACATAAAATCAAAACACATTAGAATCTCCTTCGTCTTCTTCTAAATCCTCATCAACATCAAGAGCTACAGATTAAAAAAAAGGTAAATAATATTAAGCTTTGACATGTATAAATCATATCAAAATGTCATTGAAAGTCTATAGATAATGATTTTAAAAATATGAAATAAATATTTCAAATTATTATTTTTAGCAAATTAGGGTTTTGATCAACGAAAAAAATATATAAAATATGTCAAATTATTATTTTTAGAAAGATAAAATTTTAAATAAATCTCTAATTAATTAAAAATATAAAGTTCCGGGCTTTTCGGATTGGTCCGAGCCCGGTCGGGCTAAACCCAAAAAACACACTAGTCTGAAATGTCCAATTTTTGTTGGGCTTATATTTCTAGGTCCGGGCCCGACGTTTTTCAGGGCCGGGCCGACCCTCGAGTTTTGGCCCTAATTGACATCCCTAAATGTCATTTACCTGTTTAAGATTTTTGTTTATGTCGGTATAAGGACAAATCCCTTGTACGAGTAACAAACACGTGAAAGCCCAAAAAATATGACGATGGTGTGTCTTTTAAACTCCGACACTCAAGTCAATAAACAAACAACATGATTGAGGAGTCGGAAAACACGCTATGACATTAATTTCTTATGGTAAGAGGCCAACAACTAATGATAACATAGGGTTTAACCTATTAAAACTATTGCAAGTGCACAACAAGTGATGTAGTATCCTATTCCTAGGGATCAAATCCACGAATATCAAATGTCACACAACGAAAATACGAGAGTAATGTAAACAAACAACATGATTGAGGAGTCTCCGACACTCAACTAGTAAATAGGACACTCAAGTCAGTAAACATTTGGAATATGTATTCTAGAATGATTTTTTTTTTTTGGGGTTTAATGTTAAGATTTTATACCAAAAAGAACAGTTTACATACTACTAATCTAATAAGGAAACCCATACAACTTACCCATAATTGGAACCAAGAAAGAATGAAAAAGTTTCATATGAGATGAAAAATACAACCAAAATAAAATTCAAGAGGAGAAGTAGAGTTGCTATCTTTCGGCGGGAAAGATAGAAGTGGTTTCGCATAGTCCAGTCCACTAACACTTTGATGACGTTCATTGGAGAGGAGGTTGAAGTGGAGATCCTTGCGTTTCGCTTCCGCCAAACCGCATAGACAACAGTTTGGAGAAGAAGTTTCAGTGTGATAGAGATGTGGCGACTTCCGGATTGATTGGTCTGCATTTGCTGGATGAGGCCGAGAATTGCCGAGAGAGTAGAAGGAGGATTGCTCGTGATCCCACCAGCAAAAGATTGCCAAAGAGATTCAGAGAAAGTACATTCAAAGAACAAGTGAAGATGAGACTCCATTCCGATGGTGCAGAGAGGAAATTCCTGTGGGACATTCATGCCCCATCTTCTCAATCTGTCTCGGGTTGGAAGACGGCCAAGAACCACCAACCAGAGTATAAATTTAAACCAGACCGCTTGAGCCTACAAGACCGGAGGATTGACCAGCATTAGTTTCTCCCATGTGCCCCCGGAAGAGAAGTTTGTAGATTAAGTACCTGCCGGAGTTCTCCATATATAGGAAAACATCTTTGCCTCTTGACGGGTCCGGAGGAGAGATTGTGGTGAGATGAATGGAGAGGTTTTGCAATTCTTCCGACCTAGCACTTGGAAGATGCCAAAAACCATTCCTAACAGCCTTATGAACTCTTGCATCCAACCGAAGCCTCAACAGACTTGGACCTCTATCACCAACGAATTATATCAAAGGGCCCAGCTCTGTCCAAGAATCTGACAAGAATGAGGCAGAGAGACCATCTTTAATCTCACAATTGAGAAACCTTGCAAGTGTATGCTTTAGCTGCAGCATACTCCTTATTGCTCTTGAAAACCGATTGGAGTCAGGTGTTATCCAGAAGCTTTTCCTATTAAAAACATCCCCATTAACCCACAGAGAACCTGCATTAGTGAACAGATTCCAAATTTGCTTTGCCTAGACCTCCTTCCCTTTTGGGTTTACAAACCTCAGACCAAGCAACTCTAGCTCCTGCTGATTGAGTACTATTTTTCCACAAAAATGCTGAGCATAGAGAGTCCACCTTATTGTAGAATTTCTTAGGCAACATGTAAACTTGACTCCAGAAATTCACCATGCCATATATCACTGAGGAGACAAGCTTAATCTTTCCCGCAAAGGAGAGACACTTGGCTGTCCAAGAGTGAAGCTTATGTGTAATACGCTCCAAGAAAGGCACCAGAACAGCAAAGGATAGTCGCTGGGAGGTAAGAGGTAGACCCATATATCTTGTAGGATAGCTTCCCAGCTTTATCCCCAAATCCACACTTAAAGCCCCTGTTACATCATCCGGGTAAACACTGAAAATCATCTCAGATTTTGCAGCATTCATATCCAAACCCGAGAGAGCATTGAAGTTTCTTAGTACCTTTAATATTCCACACATGGAGCTTCTAGAGCCATCAGAGAAAACTAACAAATCATCTGCAAAGAGGAGATGAGTAATCTTTGGAGAATGGCACTGAGGATGAAGTTTGAACCTGTCATTTTCAGCTGCAGCATCTAGCATCACGAGAAAGAGTCTCCATGACCAGAAAAATACTTCATATATACATGTTAAAAAAAAATCAGTTTTTTTTTATAAAATAGTAAACAAAAAAGACTCTGATCAAGCAGGATGTTAAGAAAAAAAAACTTGTGTGCAAATGAGCAGCTGCCAACTCCAAATTCGATTGGACAATGCTAAGTCTTTCTAAAGAAAGTTGCAACCATTCTGATGTCATGTTTTAGCACAGCTTGCATTTTCGAAAAGGTGAATTCTTACATGATCCCAACCGTGAAGACCACGAGTGAGAAGACATGATACATGATTATAATGCACTCATCAGAAAAAGTGTGAAAGAGGCAAGTCGATACTTTTAGTTGTTTTAATTCTAAGGGTTGATGACGAGTCTGGATAAGAAACGAACATACAACCAATTGTCGAGGAGGGTCTTGAAGAATCAAGTACGTGATGCCCGAAAAACTACCACCAAAGAGAGAAATCAACCATCAGATCGAGTTGGAATTCGGAATGCAGCCACTGGCCATAGCTCATATCAAATGGTGTAAGTTTTGAACTTTCGACCGCCACCGTTTGTAGGCTTCTATGTCCGTTCTTGGTCTGTGTATTCTATTTTTGCTTGACGGCCAATTCGCTAATTCTCAAGAAATTCAAAAATTTGTCGACTGACATTATTTGCTTGTCTTTGTTACCATAGTCAACTGATATAAATGTATAGTTAACAAAACTATGGTAAAACTAATTTGGAGAATTAACTAAAAGGGAGACTTTTTAGTGGAATGCCCTAAAAATATCACTAAAATTAATCTCGTTTTCAGCAGTGTTCAAGAAAGCGCTAGGCGCTAAACGGGCGGTGATACAACGCCTAGTGTCTAGAAAGCCTAGTCGGAGCCTAGACGATTCTTAGGCAATTTAGGCATTTACAAAATAAATTAATATATTATATATATTTTTATAGAATGCAACATATAAAATTCTATGGCTAGTTCATAAATAATAAACTTTAAATATTATAAATCTTAAACATAGATTCAAAGTTCAAATTACACACAAAAACCAAAAGAAAGACTCAAGAAAATCACACAATATATCAATTAGTTTCAAATTAAGCTAAGCAATTCAGTTGAAACAGATGGCAATAAACAATAAAAGAGTTGATTAAATTCGATGAAGAGAATATAGGTTCAAGGTGTTTCTCAGGAAATCAGAGAATGCAAATAAACCAATTAATCAGGATTCATGTTATGCACGGTTCTTGAACTCAAATCACTAAGCTATAATTAACCAACTGTCGTTGCGAGAATTATATAAGTCTAAATCCCAGAATCCCAAATCTTTTTGCAAATCCTAAAGATCTAAACCAGCTTTAAAGTTCAGGTTTGATATGTTCACAAACCAACTAAACCAAATCTCTTTGCGGATAGCTATTTTGCTCACCATAAGTTCTGTCAGATTATCAATTGCACAGTCGTGCCTAATCGATTAACCTAAGATCTAAGTTCCAGATTGGTCAACCTAGAATTAGCTTTGAGAACAATCTATGGTGAAGAACTAATTCAGATTATGAATCCTAACAAATCAATTACCAGCACTCAATGAAATCCCTTATGAGAACCCTAAACCTAAAAGTGGATCTACTCAGACATGGAGATTGAAACAAGCAACATGATTGAATAGATCATCAAATTAAATAAATAGAAGAGAGTAAAACAAGGGTTCGAAATCTTCTCTCCGGCGAAAAGAGTTCTGACTTGTCTCCCTCAAAAGCTCTCTCAACAAAAACCAAAATAGAATAAAAGCATAGCCAACAAAAGTGGCTGAAAAACCTAATTATAATGCTAAAACACGTTCTGGGGCTTCTTGTAATAATTAAAGACTTCTGAACCAAGGTACAAACTCTCCAGAATTGTAAAAAGTCGCGTTTCCTGTTTTCCTGCAGTTGGTATCGACCGACACCATTAGTGGTATCGATCGACACACTGCTTCTTCTGCTCGCCAGACTGGACTGTCTTCACGAAAACTGGCATAACTTTTGATCGCACCGTTGGAATGGCCTCAAATCACTTCCAAATGAAAGCTAAGCCATTGATCTGTCTTGTATCAAAATTTGAGCTCAATCCATCGGTGGCAAGTTCTTCAACGAATGCCAAACTTCTGACGTTTCTGCATGATTCTGCATCTTCATATGCTCATTTTCACCCAAAACGGCTCATTTCTCCTAAAGTCACCTAAAACCTGAAAAGACTAAAAAAAACTCCAACAATACTAGAATGATTCTATAAATAAGACCTATATCATGGTTAAAAACGGGTAAAAACCATGATATATCAGACATCATCCTCTGAGAACACATTAAACGAATAATTAAACCAGTTCAAGAACGGATAATTGATGCGCAATGGAAAGACTCAAGAGTCCATAGTTCGATGAAATATATGAAGAAGTAAATGAGTTGCTTAAGACCATTTTACATTTCGCGTTCTCTGTTCTTAATGTTGGAACAGAGTACTAAGTGACAGAGAAGGACTCACAGATACCAACATAATCTAAGAAGGTTAGTTCACTTGTTGTCCCAAAGACGAGAAGTTTCTTCCCTTGTCAACAAAAGAATTTACCAAATCAGATAAACTGTGAGTTAAATCAGAGACGTTCAACTGTAAGAAATTAAACTTGTGATGATCAAGCATAAAAGAGTGTGGATAACAAATAACAAAATGGTGAATGAAGAAGCACCTTAGGAGGAAGTCATTTGAGAAGGACCATCAACGTCTGAGAAATTATGTTTGAAAATCGAGGACCAATTGCAACGTACTCCAACAATCTGAAATATCAGAAATTCAAGTAATGAGCCAAAGAAAGAAACTGCAAAAGTATGCTATAAGATTACTGAGCCAAGTCTTGAAAGGAAACAAATAGCAGGTAACAACAACCTTTCAAAATCATCAAGGATAATAATGCCCATTGGTGATTTATATGCATCCTCAAAGACAGAAAAAATAACAAGAAGTAGAATATTTCCAGTCATGAAAAAAAAAAAACTCAACAGAAGGAGGTTAACATGTGATAACTAATGCCCGGCCGAAGTGCAGGACAAGACAAATCTCCAAACTATGCTGTTTTTGAATACTCTTAAGCCATTCAGACATGGGCTCTAGTATCAACTCCCTCGGCACCGCGAGTGTTTCCCACGCATTCTTTTTACACCAGTATGAGTTTTCTTTTTTCATACAAATTTTGTTTTTTTGTTTTTTTTAGAAAAAGTTTCTTCTTTTACACTTTATAGTGAACTTCGATAGGAACTTCTCTTAAAGCAATAATGCGTTGATCTAATTGACACCTAAGACACAAAAGACTATACAAAGAGGAAACCTATTGATAGAATGGCAGTACAGTGCCTTTTGAGTATCTATTCCCATGTATTCTATGGTTCATTTAGAAAGCAAAAAATGAGAAACTCTTCTAAAGAATTTCCCGAAACGACCCCGCAGGATATATTAAAACATGCTATGGCAGAACGCGAAGCATGGTATCAGGCAAATGAGCAGCCATATGAACCGCATCAGAACCAAAGACTGGCGATTCCACCGGATATCTAAACAGCTAACATTTGTCTTGTGTGATGGCTTATGGAAGACATGAGCCGCGTTTAGTGGCTTAGGATAGGCTCTTGCTACTTCACTATGACTTTGAAGCTTTGTTCGGGAATGGATTGCAGATCGTTTTGCAGATGAATAATGAACCCCATGAGTGGTCAACATTTTCCACGGAATCAACTAATTAAATTTAATCCAAAAAGTACCTAATTTAATCATTTATGTTCTCTTTTGCTTTGATTTCTTGTTCTTATGTACCAAGACGACCTTTTGGCTTGCCTATCCAGAACTTTGTAAGACCAAAATTTCGCACATAAAAAAAAGAAAGCAATTTAATCACGAAAGTAATAAATAAACGTTAAGGAAATAGAAGATATAAAAAGATGTAACAAAGACGAAACAATGAAGGCGAGATAACTATCTTTCCTTAACTCAAAGAATCGCCCGTAGTGCGACAGTATAAAGAAGATTCATGAGTCCCAAGATACAACCATTGAATCCGTTATCGCGAACACTCGATAACGGATCTGTCGAACATTATACTACAATACTCTCGAATAAAAGACTTACTCTTAGCAGTAGAGAATTGAATGAACTTTTTCTTAGAAATTTTGGGTGTGTTTTTCTGTGTGTAATCGGATGCCTTTCTCTCCAGAGAGGCGATCGTATATATAGGAGAAGAGAGGGCTAGGGTTCGGCCTTGCTGATCAAGTTTCGCCGACTTGATAAACACGCACAGAATATTCTCGCAGAATATTCTAGAAGGGCGGCGATCCAAAATCGGCCCAAAAAATAATTGCTCGAAGGCCCATCGACCATCAACCTATAAGAGCCCAAGAGCCCTGCAACAAGCCATATGCAGGCCAGGTGGCGGCGGTGGCGCGCGTGTGGTCTTTTCTTCTCTCTCTCCAACTCCTTTGAAACACAAATAAGAGTTGGTCTTATTTATACCCATGGAAAAGTTTTCCAACTTCGAATGTGAGACTTTTTACACTCTCACTTACTTAAGTTAGCCAATTCACAAGGCTTTCTCATTTAGCCCATAGGCCTCATTTCAATTCACACTTACATATTTTTATAAAAGCCCACAAGATTTAAAAATTGTTCCAACAATCCCCCACATGAATAGAAATGACTCTAAACATATGAAGACTAAACAGACTAGACTTAACTAGACATACTTGACTAGACTAGACTTGACTCGACTANGAAGAGAGGGCTAGGGTTCGGCCTTGCTGATCAAGTTTCGCCGACTTGGTAAACACGCACAGAATATTCTAGAAGGGCGGCGATCCAAAATCGGCCCAAAAAATAATTGCTCGAAGGCCCATCGACCATCAACCTATAAGAGCCCAAGAGCCCTGCAACAAGCCACATGCAGGCCAGGTGGCGGCGGTGGCGCGCGTGTGGTCTTTTCTTCTCTCTCTCCAACTCCTTTGAAACACAAATAAGAGTTGGTCTTATTTATACCCATGGAAAAGTTTTCCAACTTCGAATGTGAGACTTTTTACACTCTCACTTACTTAAGTTAGCCAATTCACAAGGCTTTCTCATTTAGCCCATAGGCCTCATTTCAATTCACACTTACATATTTTTATAAAAGCCCACAAGATTTAAAAATTGTTCCAACAATCCCCCACATGAATAGAAATGACTCTAAACATATGAAGACTAAACAGACTAGACTTAACTAGACATACTTGACTAGACTAGACTTGACTCGACTAGACTAGACAAACTTTTCGAGAGTATACGAAAATGTAACTGTATCTGAGAGGTAGCATTTTTCAGCTTTGAACCAATCATTTTTAATATCTGTCGGGTTTACTCGGCCAGGAGGTGAACAAGATGTCTTGAACCAACCGGACTTTGATGTAAACCGAGACAACAGGTATCGCGCAGCGACATTTTCTCGTAGAACTGTGTTCTCTATTGTGTTTATTTTGGCCTTGAACATTCCTGGTTTTTCGTGAGTGAACTTGGAGAATATAACCTCTCTTTCATTCTCCTAGAAACGGCCCTCATTTCACACTCACTAGGTGATCTGCCATTAACTTGCTTTCAGAAGTATCCTGTCATACTCCACTATTACAAAGTTATGGAATCATTAAAAGTCAACGCTTATCCTCAATATTCACAGGTAGCACTGTTTTATCATCCTAGGAATTGGGCAGAGACATAGTTTCACAGTGCTCAATTTTGAATCAGCTCAACTTCGTTTTCCCTTTGAACCTAGATCTTGGGATCTCCAGTCAGATAGGTGGGGTGTCCATCAAACGTCCTCTTTGTCTATAGGCTTTAAACCCATTCCTTTTGATGATTTTAGAATTTGATCTCGCGGCAAACTTTTGGTGAATGGATCCGCTAAGTTATCAGCCGATTTGATGTAATCTATCGTAAGTACACCAGTTGAAATCAAATGTCTAATGGTCTTATGTCGTCTTCTTATATGACGAGATTTACCATTGTATAGGTTACTCAGTGCCCGAGAGATAGCCGACTGACTATCACAATGTACACGTAATGCTGGCACTAGTTTTTCCCACATCGGGATATCTTCCAGAAAGTTCCGAAGCCATTTTGCTTCCTCTGCAGCTTTATCTAAAGCTATAAACTCTGACTCCATGGTTGATATGGCCAGGAGTGTTTGTTTGGAAGATTTCCAGGATACTGCTGCACCAGCAAGAGTAAAGACATATCCACTCGTGGATTTAGAGTTTTTGGAATCTGAAATCCAGTTAGCATCACTATACCCTTCCAATACTGCTGGTTCTTTACCGAATTGCAACCCATAACTTTTAGTGTATCGTAGATAATTTAATACCCTATTTATGGCCTTCCAATGAGTATGACATGGATTACTCGTGTAGCGACTTAGTATGTTTATTGAGTGCGCTAAATCGGGTCTAGTACAATTGGTCAAGTACATAAGACTTCATGACTCTTGCATACTCCACTTGTGACACGGCTTCACCTAAATTCTTTGTCAAATAAAGTTGAGGGTCAAGCACGTCATTTGAGTAGGTCTTAAACCGCTCTAGGATTTCTGAAGCGTCTTGAGACAAAATTATTTTGTTGGAATTTCGAATAATCTTAATCCCTAGAATTACATCCGCTAATCACATGTCTTTCATATCAAACTTCCCACTGAGCATATTCTTCGTTTGTTTGATTATGTCTTTGTTGCTTCCTATGATGAGCATGTCATCCACATATAAGCACAACAACACGTATCCATGTGGAGTACTTTTGATGTAGATGCACTTATCACATTCATTAATGTGAAAGCCATTTGACATCATTAAACTGTCAAATTTTTTGTGCCATTGTTTCGGAGCTTGCTTGAGTCCATATAGCGACTTCACAAGTCTACACACTTTTTCTCTTGTCCAGGAACGACATAACCCTCAGATTGATACATGTATATTTCTTCCTCTAAATCTCCATTTAGGAAGGCAGTCTTGACATCAATTTGATGTATTTCAAGGTCTCTTAATGCTGCAATCCCAATCAGCATACGGATTAAAGTTATTCTCGTCACCGGAGAATAAGTGTCAAAAAAATCCAGTCCTTCCTTTTGACGAAATCCTTGCACCACAAGTCTGACCTTATACTTGTCTATAGAACCATCGATTTTTAACTTTGTAGTGAAGACCCATTTGCACCCAAGAGGTTTACAACCTTGCAGTAGATCTATGATATATCATGGTTTTTACCCGTTTTTAACCATGATATAGGTCTTATTTATAGAGTCTTTCTAGTATTTTTGGAGTCTTTTCAGGTTTAGGTACGTTTGGAGCTTAATTGGAGATATTGAAGCATTCTGGAGCATTTTGGAGCTAAGCAAGGATCATGTAGCTGTGAAGCTCGATTTATGGTCCTTGTGTCGAGCGACACATCATTGGTGTCGGTCGATACCGGCGACATAAAGAAAGGAAACATGACTTTTTCTTTATCTGAAGAAATTGCACTTTGGTCCAGAAGTCTTTAATATTTGCAAGAAGCCCCAATTCGTGTTTTAGCTTATTATTAGGTTTTTCAACCACCTTGTTTTGGCTAAGCTATTATTATTCTTCATACTTTGAGAGAGATTGGTTTGAGGGCTTTTGGGGAGACAATTCTGAACCCCTTTGTTTCTTATTGATTTCTTTTATGCAATTCTATTCATCTATGATTTCTGTTCCATTGATCATGTCTGAGTAGTTTGCTAGTTAAGTTTAGGGTTTTTCAAAGAGCTCTTCATGAGTTGTTAAATTGGTTAAACTATCTAGAGATTCATCTTATTGAGTTCTTCATCTAAATAGTTCTTAAAGCTTGTTCTAGATTAGCTACCTAGAATTAAGATCATAGGTTAGTTCTCTCAGCGAAAGTTGGTTAATTAACTTGAAAGACTTAGATGAGCAATTCTGTTTAGTGCAAAGAAATTTGGCTAGGGAGAATTGTGAACAAATCAGACCTGAGCTTATTGCATGTTTAGTTGTCTAGGTTTCGCAAAGAAATTTGGTTTCTTAACTTCTTAAACATAGTAATCAGTGCAGCGAAAGTTGGTTGATTTGGTGTAGTGTTATGAGTTCTAGAACCGTGTTTAATTAGAATCTCTACGTTCTATCCATATGCTTTTCTTGAATCTCTGCGAAATCCCTAATCGAATTCTCACTAGATCTGTTTGCTTTGTTTTATTTCTTATTTTCATTGATTTTACTTAGCTTAATTCGAACCTATATAGTCTATTGTGTGATCTTGAGTCTCTGTGGATTCGACCCCTAAGTACTACAACAACATAGCTGCTAGTACCTTTAGGGTATTACATTTTGAGCTTATCAAAATTTGGCGCCGTTGCCGGGTACTCTTAATTCGCCATTAGATTTTAGTCAAGAATTTTGACTAAGTTCGATAGTGTCGAGCGACACCACATAGTGTCGGTCGATACTCATCGTTTTATTTTACTCTTTTTCTTATTTTTGTTACTACGTGCTTTGTCTTTTGCGTTTCAGGTGTATGCCTACTCGCGAAACCAGGAGGAACAAGGAGCTAGCAGATTTGGAACGCACAAACAGGAAAACAAAGAAGCCAGCAGAGATGAATAATCCAGTGGTATTGACTCGTGATGATGCTGGAGCTTTGAGAGACCAAGATGGTCATTTGTGCAATGAGAGGGGGCAACGACTTGATGGAGATGGAAATGTCATTGTCCCTCCAGTTGTTGTTGATGAGATTGTTGCGCCAGATCGTGGTAGGACAATTGGTGAGTACAACATGGCTGATCAGTTCTATGCCAATCGATCAGCGATTCACCCTCTTGCTTTTCAGAGGAATGACTTTGAGCTGAAACCTGCATACTACACTCTTGTGGGTTAGCACCCTTTTCACGGTCTTTCTCATGAACACCCCATGGATCACATTGAGAGGTTTGAATACTTGGTTACTAGCATTAAGTACAATGGAGTGTCCAATGATTTCCTTTTCTGTAAGCTCTTCCAATACTCTCTTGGTGGAGATGCAGCTTATTGGCTTAACCAGTTGCAGCCAGGATCACTGACTACTTAGGAGGAGACTAAGAATGCCTTCTTGAACAATTTCTATGATGATGCAAGATCCGAGGAGCTGAGAAATAAAATCTCCCAATTTTCTCAAGGATCAACTGAGGCATTCAAGGCAGCTTGGGTGAGATTCATATCATATCAGAGGGATTGTCCACATCATAGGTTCACTAAGGTTCAGTTGCTGGGTATTTTCTTCAGAGGGATTGATTGGAGGTACCATATGGCTTTGGATGCTGCGAGTAATGGGAATTTCAACACCAGATATCCTGAAGATGCTTATGTGCTTATCGAAAACTTGGCTTCTAGCAATAGTACCAAGAATGCAGACATGGAGCGCAAGAAGCAAGCTGGTAACTTGGATGGCAGTCAAATCGCAGATGTGAAGGCTAAGCTGGATTCGATGCACAATCTGTTGGTGGGAAAGACAAAGAAGGATGTCCTTTTTGCTGCTGATGTCAAGAATTTTGAAAAAGATGAAGTGGAAGACGTTAACTACATTGGTGGAGCTGGATTTCAAGGTCAAAGGTATCAATACCAGCAAAACAACAACCGAAACTTCACCAACAATGCTCAGCAAAAAGGGTACAAGTCTGAAGTCAACCCAGCTAGTTTTGGAACAAATCAGTATCTACATGAACCAATTCAGAGCAGTGGCTACAATAGAACCTATGGGAATTCGTCCTACCAATCTCCACCACCCAAAACTCCTGAAAGCAAAGTTGATTCTATGCTGGAACAGATTCTTGAGGGACAGCAGAAGAGGACAGTAGACTTTAATGGGAAGATGGATGCCATGTATACAGATCTGAATGGGAAAATTGAGTCTCTCAACACTCATGAGAAGTTGCTGGAAACTCAAATAGCTCAGACTGCAACAGCTGTCAAGGGAAAGATGGTTCATTCACAGAATGAATACGTCAATTCAATCACCTTAAGAAGTGCTAAAAAGGTCACTGCAGTGGTAGAAAAGGGTTTGAATGCAGAAAAATTCGTGGAGTTAGAAGAGGTTGAAGGTGATTTTGAGCATAATACGGCTGTGTCGAGCGACACCACTACTTGTGTCGATCGACACCAACCTGAAGAGACGACACAGAAGCCTTGTGTCGATCGACACCAATCTGGTGTCGGTCGACACCCCTCGCAGACTGAGCTAGAAATTGTGAAAACACCGAAGATTGTTGAGGAGAATGTTTACAAGCCTAAGGTGCCATATCCTAAACCACCTAGACATCTCAGAGATCCCATTACTGCAGAGAAGTTGCTCACTTTTGAGAAGATGGTAAGGTGGATTCCCCATACGATGTCTTTTGAAGAAGCTTTGGAAAACCGCCCTTTGCTTGGTTACTTCCGAGATTGCAGAGAAACTCTAGAAGAGATCCATGCACTCTTCATCAAGGCAAGAAGCACACCAGCACCAATGAAACAGTTGACTAAGAGAGAAGACCCATGAAAATTTTCGGTTCCATGCTCTATCTCTGGAGTTGAATTCAAAGAATCTCTCGTTGATTCAGGGTCTAGTGTCAATATCATGTCAAAGGCAATTGCAGAGAGGTTGACAATTGGTGATATTAGATCTGCTAAGATGACTCTCGCATTCGCGAACTCTTCAACCTCAATTCCATATGGTACCATCCCTGATTTGCTTGTTAAAGTAGGAGATTTTATGGTTCCTACTGATTTTCAGGTTGTGGAGATGAGCGAAAGTTCTAATATGCCTTTGATTCTTGGAAGACCGTTCATGGCTACAATTGGTGCAGTTATAGACACGCCCAGTAAGAGAATCTCGTTCTCATACATTGACAAAGAGGTCTCCTACAAAGCCATTCCTTCTGGAGGAGCTCACAAACATGTCTCTTGCATCACCGTTGTTACAAGAGAGACGTTGATGGTTGATCTTTTGGAAGAGCCTTATGATGAGCCAAATGTCATAGACATTTTAGATGGTCCTTCTATCATCACGAAGAGAGACATCAAAATAGCTAAGGCAAAGAAGAAGGTGAAGAGCAAAAGAGTCAAGGGTGATGCCTATATGACTTTAACCCCTCAGAAGTGTGATGGAGATTCGATTGAATATGAGGTGAAGTGCAAGGGAGCTTTGAAACCATTCTCTAAGGTTAGAGCTATTCTCACTTCAGAGTTGAAAGAGAAAGGGAAGGATGTTGTGAAGGGTATGTTGAGCAGAATTCTGAAGCTAGAGATGTTTAGTTGTGGAGCTTGTTTTGGAGCAAGTTCTCATTCTTATCCTGACTAATACATGAGCCAAAGTCAGGCTAATGACTGAAAACAAGTGCTTGGTGGGAGGCAACCCACTGGTGAGTCTGTACATAAGTTCTTTTGTTTCTTTTGATTTTTGTTTTTGGGTTTTTGTGTTTTATGTGAATCAGATGCGAAGAGGTTCAGTGTCGGGCGACACCACTATTCATCTAAAAAAAAAAGAGGTAAGTTTTTCTTGTTTTGGATTTTTTTTCTTTTCTTTTCTGTTTCTTTCCAACTTCATTCTTAATACCACCGGGGACAGTGTTGGTTAAGTCTGGGGGAGGAAAATACTAATGTATTTTTTTTTCTTGAGTCTTTTTCATGTTTTTCTTTTGAGTCAGTTTGTTGTTTTATTGAGTCAAAACTTGTTGGAGATTATGATTTTTTTCTTGAATCTATTATTCTGACTTTGCTTCTAAGTGACCATTGTTACAAAATCAGTTCTGGATCAGACTAATGAAAAATCCAAAGGCTGACCAGTTAACTAGAAGACACCCATGTTTCCAGTAGAGTTCATTCAAGCCTGAGCTAATTCTTTGCACTTCATCGATGTGGTTGATGTCCATAGAGCTTGATTCCTCATTCATATCTGACAAATGAACCCATGTGTACAAAGTAATGGTATTCCTCTCCCTTGTTATAAGTTAATAAATAAAAGCATGAAAAGATGAAATGATTTTCTTCTGAGTAGAGGGTTAGGAAATTTTCCAGCGATCCCATTATTCTACTTGGAAAGGAATGATCACACAAAGGTTGGAAGAGATGTTAGGAAAATTTCCCGTGATACCATTATTCGCCTACACCTTTGATATATAGAGAGGGGATGAACCGGGGATTCGGTGGCAAACACCATCAATACTCGCGTCTCAAACCTTGACATATATATATGCGTTCTAAAAAAAAAAAAAAAAAAGAACATGATGAGAAATAAGTCTGGGGGAGAGGAAACAATACCAAAAAAAGTGTGAGGATTTGATGGTTATTTTGTCATGATATTGTATGGGAAAGAGTCTAGAAGGTTTTTGGCATTGATCACAGCGATGAAACTGGCGATGAAGGCTTTGATGGATAATGCTGCGAAATAATGTGTGGATTCTAGGGAGCTGCGAATGTCTACGGAGAAGTACATGATGGTTAGATTTAGAACTAGTTAGGTCATATGTGGAGCACTAAGAAAAATGGTCATTACAGTGTTTCAAGAACATGTGAGTCTCCGCGATTTTCAAACCTCTTTCTCTTGTTTAGTTTTCTGTTTGCTTGAGGGCAAGCAAAGGCTAAGTCTAGGGGAGTTGATATATCATGGTTTTTACCCGTTTTTAACCATGATATAGGTCTTATTTATAGAGTATTTCTAGTATGTTTAGAGTCTTTTTGAGTCTTTTCAGGTTTAGTTACGTTTGAAGCTTAATTGGAGATATTGAAGCATTCTGGAGCATTTTGGAGCTAAGCAAGGATCATGTAGCTGTGAAGCTCGATTTATGGTCCTTGTGTCGAGCGACACAGCATTGGTGTCGGTCGATACCGACGGCATAAAGAAAGGAAACGTGACTTTTTCCTTATCTGAAGAAATTGCACTTTGGTCCAGAAGTCTTTAATATTTGCAAGAAGCCCCAATTCGTGTTTTAGCTTATTATTAGGTTTTTCAACCACCTTGTTTTGGCTAAGCTATTATTATTTTTCATACTTTGAGAGAGATTGGTTTGAGGGCTTTTGGGGAGACAATTCTGAACCCCTTTGTTTCTTATTGATTTCTTTTATGCAATTCTATTCATTTATGATTTCTGTTCCATTGATCATGTCTGAGTAGTTTGCTAGTTAAGTTTAGGGTTTTTCAAAGAGCTCTTCATAAGTTGTTAAATTGGTTAAACTATCTATAGATTCATCTTATTGAGTTCTTCATCTAAATAGTTCTTAAAGCTTGTTCTAGATTAGCTACCTAGAATTAAGATCATAGGTTAGTTCTCTCAGCAAAAGTTGGTTAATTAACTTGAAAGACTTAGATGAGCAATTCTGTTTAGTGCAAAGAAATTTGGCTAGGGAGAATTGTGAACAAATCAGACCTGAGCTTATTGCATGTTTAGTTGTCTAGGTTTCGCAAAGAAATTTGGTTTCTTAACTTCTTAAACATAGTAATCAGTGTAGCGAAAGTTGGTTGATTTGGTGTAGTGTTCTGAGTTCTAGAACCGTGTTTAATTAGAATCTCTACGTTCTATCCATATGCTTTTCTTGAATCTCTGCGAAATTCCTTAAGCTTAGCTTTTACCTCCATCGAATTCTCACTAGATCTGTTTGCTTTGTTTTATTTCTTATTCTCATTGATTTTACTTAGCTTAATTCGAACCTATATAGTCTATTGTGTGATCTTGAGTCTCTGTGGATTCGACCCCTAAATACTACAACGACATAGCTGCTAGTACCTCTAGGGTATTACATTTTGAGCTTATCAATCTACCAACTCATAAGTATGATATATTTTGCATAATGGAGTTGATTTCACTATTAGAAGCCTCATTCCAGAAAGGTGCATCGGGTGTAGACATTGCTTCCATGAAAGTTCTTGGACCACTTTCTGCAAGAAATGCCTTTATGAACTCAGAGCCAAATGTCTTTTCCTTACGAGCTCTCTTGCTTCTTCTTCTTCTTCTTCTTCTTCTTCTTGTTTACATGAATGTCTGGTATATCTGACTTATATACCAGAAAACGATGGGCACTACTATTGTGCGCATATCGGATGAAAATGCAGTCTATCGTCTTAGGTCCGATGGTGACCTTTTTCGGAAGTGGAACTGCAACTTTTGCCAGGCACCCCCACACTTTCAGGTATTTATACGAAGGTACATTACCTTTCCAAAGTTCATAGGGAGTTTTCCCAGTGACTTTGTGCGGTATTTTGTTCAGGATATAATTTGAGGTACGCAGCGCTTCCCCCCCACATGTTCTAGACTAACCCAGATTCTTGCAACATTGCATTCATCATTTCCTTGAGAGTTCTGTTCTTTCGTTCAGCAACTCCGTTGGATTATGGTGAATAGGGAGCGGCCATTTGATGAATAATACCATGTTCTCTACAGAACGCATCAAATGGTTCATTTTATTCTCCTCCTCTATCACTTCGTACCATTTTTATGTTCTTCTCAAGTTGGTTTTTGACTTCTAGCTTGTACTCTTTGAATTTTTCCAAGGTTTCATCTTTACTGCGCAGTAGATAGATATAGCAGTATCTCGTGCAATCGTCTATGAAGGTCACGAAGTATTTCTTTCCACCTCTAGTTTGAATGTATTTTAAGTGACATAAGTCTGTGTGAATTAAACCTAGAGGCTCGGTTGTTCTTTGAACGATAGGTGATGGCGTTTTAGTGAGTTTGGCTTGGACACAAACTTCACATTTGTCTTTGCTTATTTTGCATTTAGGAATCAGATTCATGTTCATCAATCTACTCATAGACTTGAAATTCACATTTCTTAAACGTTCGTGCCAAGTATTAAAAGACTCCACGAGATAAGTAATTGGTTTCTTATCATTCATCTTAAGGTTCTTCAAGGTGGTAGCCTCGGTTACATTATCATTACGAATTACTGCCTCAACAGACATTTTAAACAACCCATCACAAAAAACCCTTTCCCAAAAACATCACATTCTTCGATAGGATCAGCTTATCACATTCCAGCTTGACAGTGAATCCATGCTTGCTCATGAGAGATCATAAGATCAGGTTTTTACGCATGTTTGACACATGAACTACATTTGTGAGAATGAGCTCCTGTCCAGAGGTGAGCTTCAGAACAACCTTTCTGTGACCTTCAATCTTCGACGAAGCGTAATTAACCATCAAGAGCTTATCACCACTCTTGTTCTTTGTGTATGTCGAGAACATCTCTCGATCCATGCAGATGTGCTTGGTTGCACCAGTATCGAACCACCATGTCTTCGGGTGGCTTTCATCAACATTGGCCTTAGTGACAACAACACACATGTCAGCTTCGATCAAGTTTGCTTGAGCTTTCTTGCTGCGACACTCGAAGGATTTGTGCCCTTGCTTTCCACAGAAGTTACACGTTCCCAAGAACCTTTGAGAAGTCTGACCATTCTGACCATTCTTGTTCTTGAACTTCTGGAAGTTCTTTGGTGGCATCTTCCCTTTGCCTTTGTCTTGGCGTCCCTTGTTCAGCCACTTGCCTTGTTGTTTTGGTGTTCAACCATATTCGCATTGTGTTCGAGAATTTTCACACCTACGCTCTATTCTTGATTCGTAGACTCTACACGAAGTTTAACAACCAAGTCTTCAAGGCTCATCTTCTTTTTCTTCAGCCTGAGGTAATTTTTGAAGTCTGTCCAACCAGGAGGAAGCTTCTCAATGATGCAGCATCCCTGATAGGTTTCACACAGCCGCATTCCCTCAGCATGAATGTGGTGAAGGAGCCTCTGCACCTCTTCGACTTGTTTCATCAATAGTCTTGAATCGATCATCTGGTACTGCATAAATTTTGCCACAGTGAATTTTTGAGTACCAGAATCCTCAATGCGATACTACTTGTCTAAAGAATCCCAGAGTTCCTTAGAAGTTTCAGCATTCTCGTACACCCCAAACAGAGAGTCTGAAAGGCTATTCTGAATGTAGCCCTTGCACAAGAAGTCGCCGTGTTCCCAAGCATGAACACTTGCAAGCGCACGCGGATCAGTGTTATCTTCTGGGAGAACAGGTTTCACTTCCCTGGTGAATTTCTGCAGATTCAGCGTCGTCAGATAGAAGAACATCTTCTTCTTCCACATCTTAAACGTTGTCCCATCAAACTTGTTGGGAGGAGCGACATGATTCCCAGATGAAACTTTGACCGCCTCGATCAGACTAGCAGCCGTTTCTTCGACTTTGTCGTTGGTGTTCTCCACCTTCTCAGAGTTGTTGTCGACGTCGATTGTCATTCTGCGAAGACACAACAAACACAACCTCTAATTAATAAGAGTTTCGATTTAAATGAAAAAATCTGAAATAAACTCTTAATTTTGATACGGAATTAAATCGCAAGTTAGACCGCTATCGAACCAATTAGAACCGCTAAGAGCGCGTTCCAAATCGAACCTCCGCAGAGCGTTCGTCAAAGCGTTTAAGTAAATGCGTTTGGTAATCGTTTTAAGAAACACGATTTGTTAATTGACGATTCCCGAAACGTTTATAGAACGTTCGCAAACCCCAACACCATTTATTAATCGCAATTAATAACAGTTGTAAAATTGCTTTAAAGAAAAGCGTTAAATAAAACCGCTTATACTACCCGTTTGAGATTCGCTATGTTAGTGTTTGATAACGTTTGAGTATCACAAGCGGTAGAACATCGTTTTAAAAACTGTTTAAATAAAAAATCGCTTCTACTACACGTTTTAGAATCGTTAGATTATCGTTTGATAACGTTTGAGTATCACAAGGGGTAGAACATTGTTTTGAAAACGTTTATTTACTCGTGATTAAAATCCGTTTGATGTTTATAAAACAGAAACGGATTTCTTTGAGTTAAGATTGTATGACCAAAAATTCGCACATAAAAGAAAGAAAGTAATAAATAAACGTTAAAGAAATAGAAGATATAAAACGATATAACAGAGATGAAACAATGGAGGCGAGATAACTCTCTTTCCTTAACTCAAAGAATCGCCCGTAGTGCGACGGTATAAAGAAGATTCATGAGTCCCATGATACAACTATTGAATCCGTTATCGCGAACACTCGATAACGGATCTGTCGGACATTATACTACGATACTCTCGAATAAAAGACTTACTCTTAGCAGTAGGGAATTGAAGGAACTTTTTCTTAGAAATTTCGGGTGTGTTTTTCTGTGTGTAATCGGATGCCTTTCTCTCAAAAGAAGCGATCGTATATATAGGAGAAGAGAGGCAATCATATATATAACCAATTCACAAGGTTTTCTCATTTAGCCCATATGCCTCATTTCAATTCACGCTTACACATTTTTTATAAAAGTCCACAAACTTTAAAAATTGTTCCAACAAACCCGATGGAGGCTGGTGTGGTTTGCCACACTAGCTCCTTTTGAGTAAGTCGTTTGTTGTGAAAAGAAAAATTATAAGAGAGACAATTGTCACTTACTAAAGAAACCAAACCGTGAAGCATAGTACACGCTAGGAACATATATTATATAACCAGAGTGATAGATTTATTTTACTATTAGAAACTGTCACTTCCTCACCGTCTCGGGAACAAGCTTGAGATGAACCGCCTTGTGCATAGCAAGACCAGCCATGACATCCATGTTGATCTCTTCTGGTTTCATTCCATTAGGAAGTTTGAAGTCGAAGTTGAGGAGAAGGTTCGCGTAAGGAACCTCAATCATCGCCGCACCAAGACGCATTCCAGGGCACATTCTCCGGCCTGACCCGAACGTTATAAACTCATAGTCTGTGCCTTTGAAGTCAACGTCCTTCTCAAGAAACCTCTCGGGCCTGAACCCGGCAGGGTTCGGGTCCACTCCTTTTCGTCGCGGGACACGGCCCACGCGTTTACATTGACCGTGGTCCCCGCGGGGACATCGTAAACCGGCAATCTTAGTGTCTTGAATGCAACAACGAGGGACGAGGAGAGGAATCACTGGTTCGATCCTTACGGTTTCTTTAACTAAGACTCTGAAGTAAGGAAGGTTCTTGACGTCGTCTTCAGTAATGAACGTTAAACCTTTCTCTCTTGCATAATCTCTCACTTCTGCTTGAGCTTTCTTCATCACTTGAGGGTACTTCATTAGATACGTCATCCCCCACACAACCGCCGCAGCCGCCGTGTCAGTTCCCGCAACCACTATATTCTTTTGAAACACAACACAAAAAAGAAGAGTGAAACACAAGCAAATGATTGCTTGTGACGATTCAAAACATATATAACAAAAAAAATGGAGAAATGGTTTATACGTACCATGATCACGCCTTTGACATTCCCTATAGTGAACTTAGAGGCGAATGGTTGTTCTTTGTAGACCTCCATCAAGAGATCGATCATGCTCTCCGTTTCTGGCTTGACCCTGTTGGGATCAAGTGTCTCATCGATAATCTCTTGTATGTAAGTGTCTTGTCTTTCAAAACACTCCATCATCTAATTCGTGAGGCCTTTATCGAGAAATCCAGTAAACGGGAAAAAATCAGAGAAAAAAATCTTCCCAAAAACGCTCTGAGTCCCATAAAGAATCTTGATGAATCTCTTCATCTCATCCCCATCTTCATTGTACTTCTTCCCGAACGCTTGCCTACACACAACCGTGTTCGTGAAGGTCAACATAAGCTCGCTTATATCGACCGGTTCAGATCTCCGCAGCCTTTTCGATCTTAACCATCATACTCCTACCCTCCTCCTCCCGCACGTGCTTAAAGGTGGCCACACGTGTGGGTGAGAACAAGTGGTTCATGCCCATCTTCCTCATCTCCCGGTACAACGGTGTGTAGTGGTTCATTGCCATGTCACTTCGGCCATAGCTCATGACCACCTGACCACGGTGCGGAGGCTGGTTCGCAAAGTTGACATCTTGCGTCTTGAGAAGCTCTTTGGTTAGCTCAGCCGAAGATACCACCACCATTTATTCTGTTTCCTATCTTATATGACAAGATTGGACCATATTTTTTGGCCCATCCATGGAAGAAACGTTGTGGGTTAATCTGCTTAAGCTGGTGGAGGTTTCCGATCACCGGAAGCACCCGTGGGCCAGGAGGCAGCTTGTACCGTTTGGTTTTCGTTTTTGAGAGAGGAAGAAGAAGAGGAGAACCGCGGTGATAGCCACCACGCCGATGATGATATCTTCCATTTCTTAGTTGTTTACTTACTGCTTTTGAGTGGTACATAAACAGCACCACTCCTTAAGTGTTATAGTGTACTCAATCCGCGCTAGCTATATAAAACGGGATAATATTTTTTAAAAAATTGTTTTGAAATTTAAGAAAAAATAAATTCATCTGAATTTTATAATATGTTTAACTATTGATTATATATAGAACTGTCAATCCGGACTAACCTGTCTACTTAACCCGTTTTGCAATGAACTAAAATATTATTGGACTAATCCGCAAAAACCTATAATCTTGAAAATATAACTCTAATATGCACCGCTTAATGACCATGGTTTTTGTGGTCAGTCCACAGCCTCTTAAAAAGTCAATTTTATGATATCTAACTCTTTATATAATTAGAAAAATAATTTTCAAACTATTGTTTTGATATATATTCAAATAAAATATAATAATTACAGTGAAAAATATTGCAA
>PKMM01054866.1:58049-102362 GCA_002933915.1 Eutrema heterophyllum
ACCTCATCGAGCCTGATTCAACTTGGTAAAATCGCTTTCTCTCTGTAATCTCTAGTTAGTTTTTTTTACTTCAACAATTTCTTATTTGGTTGTACTGCAACAGTTTATTATTTTCCTTTACTACTTGTTGATATTCATTGCACAAGAAGTTTATTGTTGATGAGTATGACTAGAAAAGTGGGCAATGTAACTAAAATTGATGTCATACAGAGTTCATTGTAGTTTGTGAATGCATTTCCGATAAGCTAGTATAGTAGAATTGTCATACATAACTTGTGTGGACTGTTGAAACAGATGAAAATTGGGATTTTGGTTTGATTCTAGCTCTGCTGCATGCAATTGGGAATTTTGTGTAGCACTAGGTTAAGCTTATTTGGTTGTATTTCAAGAATGTTCAGAGATCATGTTGATGTTGATTGCTTGAAGAACAGTTTCTCCTTTTGATCCAATGGCAAAGCAAATGTTTGATTGCAGATTGAGAAACACTCTGAATAGCTTACATTGTTCACGAAATTTTCATTGTAGTTTGTGATTGAATTTTCAGTAAGCTAACTGCTTTTCATTGTAGTTTATGAATTCCCGATAAGCTAGTATACGGTTTTAGATCCTTTTAGTATAGTAGAATGAAATGAAATGATATGTTTCTGTGAACTAGATTCCATGGCTGATTCTGTGATTGTTGCTCAATAACAATCATATATTTCAGTGTCTTTGTAGGTTTGGTTATGACAAATCATCTCTAACCCGGAAGATTACAAAGTGTTTCACCAACAAGTTTGATGGCCCCTACTACAGTTGGTCGAGTGTGCCTAGAGAAAGACAAGAACGGTACTTCGTTGAATTCGCGGTAAGAATCTCTCTGCTGTAACACCAAACTTCTCTGTTTTTCTTGTATTTGCTTTAACACTTATCTTTCTCTGTTGTTTTGTAGAAAAAACACAGATGGGATCCATCTTTAACAGGTTTGGTTCAAGAGCATTTCGAGTCTATAATTCAACTTCGCTTGAAAGACATGGTGAGCACTGCGAGATGTAATGACGAGCAACCGAAATGGATCAATGATAAGCTCTGGGCAGACATGAAAAAACATTGGAGCACTGAAGAACAAAAATCAAAGAGTGCAACAACCTCAGCAGCTCGGATGTCTGATCGTAAAGGTCTCGGTCCTCACAAACACACCTCTGGACAGAAGTCTTACCGACAAATCGAACAAGAAATGGTAAGTCAGTTTTAACATTTACTTGGTGCTTGAATCTGTGATATATGGTTTTATGTTCTTAATGCTTTACATTTACTCTAACTAAGTTTGCTGATATACTGATTCACCTTATCCTTTTCCCATTTAAGGTTGTTGAATTGGGGAGACCAGTGAGCTTCGGTGAGGTGTTCATCAGGGCTCATACCAAGAAAGATGGGACCTTTGTTGATCTGAAAGCGAAGCAAGTTGCTGAGGCCTATATGAAGAAAAAGGAAGAGAAGTTGTCTGAACATGACTCGGAAACCACAGAGCTTTCGGATGGTCGTCATCCAGTGCTATCCATAGAAGAGGATAACGAGCTCTTTATTCAGGTGAAGTGCTTTGTTTATGTTGTTATGTTTTGGAAATTGATTGATGATAGTGTCTGAGATTAATAGTCTACACTCACAAATGATAGAGGAGAAATATTTGGTTTTGGAAATGTTTGGTTTTCTTTTTGATGATAGTGTCTGAAATTGATTGATGATAGTGTCTGAAATTGATTGATGATAGTTTTCTTTTTGTAGTCTACACTCACAAATGATAGAGGAGAAATGTTTGGTTTTGGAAGCCTCAAGAATCTGGTCAAGGGAAAGGTACAAAACCCGGAAACCTCGGCTTCTTTCCGGCAGATGCAACAACAGCTTCAAATGGCTGAAGAGAAGCTGAAGGAACAAGCTGCTCTTATCGCACAGCAAGAAGCAGAGAATGCTCGAGTTTCAGCTGCTCAAAGCGCCCAGACCGCTGAGCTTGCGATTGTCCACAAATTCTTGCAAACCGATGAGCGCTTCCTCGCATTCCTCGCCCAAGACACTTCTTCTGCTTCTGCTAATCCCTAAGACACTTGTTCCTTTTGTCTGAAACTTGTTCCTTTTGAAACATGTCTGAAACATGTTTAAAACATGAATTATGTTGTGTGTTTAAAAACTTGTTCCTAAGTTTTTAAATTTGTTTTCACTTTTCGATTGCTTTAAATTTGTTTTTTCTTTTCTTTATAGCTTCAACATTGAATTAAAATCAATAAACCGATTAGTTACTAAACAACATTAAGAAATTGATAATTAGTAGTAGGTATTCAGTAGCAAATTAGTAGTAACAACAAAAACAAACCAGTCGTAAAACAGTAGTTAAACTTTGCCAAAAACAACTAAATCGATGATCAGTTTAGTCGTAAATTAGTAGCTCAAGTCGTAGGTAATCAGTCGCAATTTAGTAGCTAGATTTTACGACTGAATACCGACTGAACTTTTAGTAGCAAAATTCAGTCACTATTCTCAGTCGTTAATCAGTAGCAATTTTGCTACTGATTTATTTAGCGACGAGACCTTTAACTACGACACATATCAGTCGCTAATCAGTCGTAAAGCTCTGTTTTGCTACTGATTTCCTACTGTTTTTGCAGTATTTAAAAGACTGTTTCCTTGTAGTGTTCCAACATCGACATATGAGATGAAGAAATACTTGAAGATTTTTGGGTTTGGGTATGATGTTATTCATGCCTGCAAGAATGATTGTATCCTTTACCGAAAGAAATATGAGGATATGGAAAGCTGCCCAAGATGTAGTGCTTCAAGATGGGAAAGGGATAAGCACACATGTGAGGAAAAGAAGGGGATTCCAGCTAAGGTACTTAGGTATTTCCCGATCAAGGACAGATTCAAGTGGATGTTTAGATCAAAAAGGATGGCTGAGGATTTGCAATGGCATTTCAATAATGCTAGTTCAGATGGTACAATGCGGCACCCGGTGGACTCATTAACTTGGGCTCAAGTTAATGCTAAATGGCCTCAGTTTGCTGCTGAACCGAGAAACCTTCGGCTCGGTCTTTCTACGGATGGGATGAATCCTTTCTCTATTCAGAACACCAAGTACAGTACATGGCCGGTATTTTTAGTGAACTATAACATGCCTCCAACAATGTGTATGAACACTACAAGAAAACAATCGATTTGCAACGGAAAATTGCGACGGATATATCCCTCGCAAATTGATGTGTTGCATTTTTAACGCATTCTAACCCGTGTTTCATATATATATTCGAGTCTTTATCGAGTCTTTTAGTCCTTTTAGAGTCATTTCAGGTCTAAAGACGTTTCAGGACGGAGATTGGAGACCTAAGAGCGAAAAAACGGCGAAACGTACAAAAGTAGTTTGTTGATCAATGAATTAAGCCCAAGCATGAAGAATCCGTGGAAGGTGTGTAAGGGCAAGGATACTGGTCAAAGTAGTTCAAGTTTGAAGATTCAAAGTCTTAGTTTTATTTTCAAAGTCTTAGTTCTTATTTTTAAAAGTCAAAGTCAAAGTTTTATTTTCAAAGTCAGAAGTCCAAGTTGTGTTTTTATTTGACTTTGAATTCTACACATTTCTACTAGCTTATAAGCACATGTAATCTCTCATTTTGAAACAATCAATCTACGTATCTATTAATAAATGCTTTCATATTTGTAGAAATTTCTGGTTATAAGTTCTTGTTTTTCGAGAAGACTCTTTGATCTTGGTGATTTGTAAAGCTTGAAAGCAAACATTTGATTCTACAAATCGGAGAAGTTTTCTTAATCTCTTTTTAATTTATGTTTTGTTGATTATGCGTTCTTCATCATTTCTCTGTATTTGCTCTGCAATTATGAGTGAGTAGTCTCTTAGTTAGGCCAAGAGTGACAAGGGATTTTGTGAATCACGGTTTAGGATTGATTAATTACGAGGTTTATTTGTTGGATTCTTCATCTAGGTTGTTCTTAGTGCTTGAGCTAAATTGATCACTTAGTTCATGATCTTATGTTATTTAGCGCACGGGAGTGATTGTTTAAATGTCTGAAAGAACCTAGATGGGCAAAACATTCTTATCCAACGAGAGTTGATGTTAAGGCGTTTTTGTGAACTTATCAAATCGGACTAGAACGCATGCTTAGAACTTTTGAATACAACGGGAGTTAGTCTTCAAATATCTAAAGCATAGGGATTAATACTTCGGGAGAAGGTTAATCTATTATTAGGTTTGAGTTCTAGAACGATTTCTAATGCAAACCCCTATTTAAGATGCATCAACCGTTGTTCATGATTTCCCGCGATTCACCCTAGGCTTAACGCTTTCTTTTATTTGAATTTATACTGTTTTTAGTTGTCGTTCTCAATTTAGAAAAATACAAAACCATCGAAACTGTCATTCGTCTTAGCTTTAATTTCATCCTGCATTCTCGTAACGTAACATTTGATCTTTGTGGATTCGATCCTAAAATACAACATCGATATACCGTTATGATTGCGGTAGTGTGCTCTTTAGTTATTAATTGACGTGGTAAAACACTTAAATCAATTTGGCGCCGTTGCCGGGGATCAATTTTGTTGCCTTCGAGTCTTGGACGAAAGTTCAGACTAAGAATTACTTTTTGTCATTACTAACTCGTTTTATTTTTTGCTCTCTTTTGTGCATCTGAGGTATATGACCAGGAGCCAAGGTTATGAAAATCTGCTTGAGTTGAACAACGAAGATTTGGCAAGAGTGGAACGAGAAAACAACATAGCTAGATTGCAAAGGAGAGAAATGACTAACTTACCAGAAAATCAAAATCTACATGTTGATGGAGACGATCATCGCGAGTATGGTGAGGAAGGGAACCTCATAAACCCTCCTCCTCTTGCTCTTGATGGCAATGCTGATCCAAACGCCAATGCTAACCCAGCAGCTGTTGCTGCTGAAGCTCGGTGGCAAGCTGAAGGTCGGAGGCAAGCTGCTGCTGCTCAACACCAGTTGAATCAAAGACAGCCTCCACGCAGACCCATCGGAGCCATTGATACTTCTCACCAATTCTATCAGGACAGAACTGCTATTCGTCCACCGCCTATTCAGAGGCAGAACTTCGAGATCAAGCCTCAAATCATTGCTCTTGTCGAGAGACATCTGTTCAATGGGAAAGTTTCAGAAAATCCCATTGATCACATCAAAACGTTCGAAGAGAATTGCAGCACAACAAGCTCAAATGGAGTCCCTGCGGACTATTTGAAATGCAAGCTCTTCTCTTTCTCTTTAGCTGATCGAGCAGCGAGATGGCTAAAATCTCTAGAGCTTGGTTCTTTGACTTCTTGGGACGCAATCAGGTCAGCCTTCTTGGATATGTTCTACATCAAATCCAAGACGGCTTCTCTAAGGATAAAGATCACTCAGTTTCATCAAAATGGTGGTGAACCATTCAATGAAGCTTGGGAGAGGTTTAGAGAGTATCTAAGGGAATGCCCTCATCATGGCTATTCAGACGAACAAGCGTTGAACATCTTCTATGATGGAGTAGATTGGGATTCCAAGAATTGTCTGAATGCAGCCAGCAATGGTAACTTCATGACAAAGACCAAAGAAGAAGCTTATGAACTTATTGAGAATCTTTCTGCAAGTTCAAGTCATCGTAATCCTGAGTATGATAGAACAAGACGTGTGAATGGTGTTGAGACACAGAGGATGGATGAGCTTTTTGCAAAAGTTAATGGCATAGCTGCACTCCTTAAGGGAAATCAAAAGGCTGTTAACTACTGTGAAGACACTAAAGAAAAAGGACTCTATCAGGAGAATGCTGAGCGAGAACCAGAGTACGAAGATGAGGTGAACTACGTGCAGAATCAGGGGTTCTTCGACAAAGGCTTCAACCAGAACTACAGAAATCATTCCAACTTCTCCTACAGAAGCACAAACGTTGAAAACCCTCAGGATCAGGTTTATCAACAACAGACTGGTTTTCAGCCAAAACCGACCGTTCCAAATCAGGGCTTCAGCATATTTTCTAAGGGCTTCCAAGGTCAGCCAGACGCGCAAAATCAAGAGCAGAAACCATTTGCACAAGGTGGTTTTCAGTAGAAACAGTTCGTGCCAAACCAAGGGCAAAACAATTTCCAAAACCAAGGCGGTTTTCAGCCAAGACAGTAGTTCGGGCAAGACCGAAGACAAAACAGTTTCCAAAACCAGGGCGGTTTTCAGCAGAAACAACAATTCAACAATCCTCAACCCAACCATGAGTCTAAGCTTGAGGCAATGATGCAACAGTTGATGATAAATCAGTAGAAGACAGCTAATGAGATTAACGTCAAAGTAGATGGAATGTATCAGGATCTCAATAGTAAGTTCGAAGCCATTCAAACTCATGTGAAGAAGCTTGACACTCAAGTAGCTCAGAAAGCAGAAGCAATCAAAAGACCTAGTGGAGTTCTTCCTGGAAGAGGTGAACAAAATCCAAAGAATGAGTTTGTTCAAGCAATCACATTAAGGAATGGGAAGGAGATCAAAACTGTAGCTGATTCTAAAGGAAAAGAGAAGATTCCGAGACCGTAGACTTAAAAGACGATGGTGTAGCTGATGAGGCAAGTTCCTCGTCCAAAACCCAGGAGATCATGGAGGCACCCCTAGCACCACCAGCACGTGTCTACATTCTAAAGGAAAAGAGAAGATTCCCGAGACCGTAGACTTAAAAGACGATGGTGCAGCTGATGAGGCAAGTTCCTCCTCCAAAACCCAGGAGATCACGGAGGCACCCCTAGCACCACCAGCACGTGTCTACATGCCCAAAGTTCCTTACCCTAAGCGCCCAAAAAAGATGCAAAGAGATCTTGAGCAAGCAAAGTGTAAGACGCTTGTGAATGAACTTTTGGTGTGGCTTCCTTTTGTTGATGCAGTCCAGATGGTTCCCGCATTGAAGAAGTATGTGAAAGACATGGTCACCAACAAGATTACAAGCGAAGAAGGTGTGATGAGAATTACTGAAGAGTGCAGCGCTGTGTTACAAGGTAGGATGCCCGATAAACTTGAAGATCCGGGAAGATTCGTGCTATATGTGCAAATTGGGCCTCTAACCTTTGAACGATCTCTCTGCGATTTGGGTGCTAGCGTAAATCTCATGCCCTACTATATTGCTAAACGTCTTGGTCTCACGTCATTCAAGCCAGCTAGAGTATCGTTGGTGTTTGCTGATTGTTCTGTGAAGATTCCACTCGGTATTCTGGAAGACTTGCCGGTAAAGATTGGAAATGGCTATATTCCAGCAGATTTTGTAGTCCTTGAGCTAGATACAAAGCCAATAGATCCTCTCATTTGGGGACGACCTTTCTTGGCTACAGCTGAAGCCATTATTGATGTGAAGAAAGGCAAGATCGATCTTCACTTGGGAGATCTGATAATGAAGTTCGAAGTGGATANTTGAAGATCCGGGAAGATTCGTGCTATCTGTGCAAATTGGGCCTCTAACCTTTGAACGATCTTTCTGCGATTTGGGTGCTAGCGTAAATCTCATGCCCTACTATATTGCTAAACGTCTTGGTCTCACGTCATTCAAGCCAGCTAGAGTATCGTTGGTGTTTGCTGATTGTTCTGTGAAGATTCCACTCGTTATTCTGGAAGACTTGCCGGTAAAGATTGGAAATGGCTATATTCCAGCAGATTTTGTAGTCCTTGAGCTAGATACAAAGCCAATAGATCCTCTCATTTGGGGACGACCTTTCTTGGCTACAGCTGAAGCCATTATTGATGTGAAGAAAGGCAAGATCGATCTTCACTTGGGAGATCTGATAATGAAGTTCGAAGTGGATAGGATGCTGAAGAAGCCAAACATCGATGGTCAGACATTCTGGATTGACTGTGTTTCGGAAGCAACTGAGGGAGTAGCAGACGAGATCCTAGTAGATGACCCTCTTGAGATCGCCCTGACACAAGATGAGAGCAAATTCGGATATTTGAGCAAGGATACAACTAGTTATGCGAAGATGCTTGACTCAAGTACGAGGATGGATAAAATGGTGGCTTTCTTGATGAGGCTACAGAGAAATCGCCAACTGATGAGCATCTTGCGCCTGCTGCCAATCCATGGAGCGAGCTGAAAGCTCCAAAGATCGAGCTCAAACAACTTCCCGTTGGGCTAAGGTACGCATTTCTTGGTCCTAACTCCACATATCCTGTGATCATCTATGCTGATTTGAACAATGCTGAGACTGCTTTGCTTTTGTGAGAATTGAGGAAATATCGTAAAGCATTAGGATATTCTCTAGATGACATTACGGGAATCTCACCCAACCTTTGCATGCATAGGATACATCTAGAAGATGAATCAATGACCTCTGTAGAACATCAGAGACGGTTAAACCCGAATCTAAAAGATGTTGTAAAGAAAGAGATAATGAAACTCCTAGAGGCTGGTATCATATACGCTATCTGATAGTACATGAGTGAGTCCAGTGCATGTAGTGCCTTAAAAGAGTGGTTTGACAGTAGTTAAGAATGATAGGAATGAGTTAATTCCAACTAGAACTGTCACTGGTCATAGAATGTGCATTGATTATAGGAAATTGAACGCTTCAACTCGCAAAGATCATTTTCCTCTGCCCTTTATTGACCAAATGCTTGAGAGATTGGCTAACCACCGTTACTACTGTTTTCTAGATGGTTATTCTGGTTTCTTTCAGATTCTCATTCATCCAGATGATCAGGAGAAGACCATATTCACATGTCCTTATGGCACTTTTGCTTATCGCATAATGCCATTTGGTCTGTGTAACGCCCCTGCCACTTTCCAGCGCTGTATGATGTCGATTTTCACTGACATGATTGAAGACATAATGGAGGTTTTCATGGACGATTTTTCTGTCTATGGATCCTCTTTTGCTGTTTGTCTTTCTAATCTGTGCAGGGTACTAAGGCGTTGCAAGGAGAAGCACTTGGTTTTTAACTGGGAGAAATGCCACTTCATGGTGAAGGATGGGATTGTTTTAGGCCACATAATTTCAGAGAAGGAGATTGAGGTTGACAGAGCCAAGATAGAGGCTATGACGAGTTTACAACCACCAACTTCTGTCGAGGGCATCATGAGCTTTCTTGGGCATGCCGGTTTCTACAGGAGATTCATCAAAGACTTCTCAAAAATTGCTAGACCTTTGACGCAGCTGCTGTGTAAAGATGTGAAGTTCAACTTCAGTGATGAGTGCTCGGAGGCCTTTCACACGATCAAAGGGGCACTTGTTAGCGCACCTATTGTGCAACCACCAGACTGGGAATTGCCTTTCGAGGTGATGTGTGACGCCAGTGACTATGCAATAGGAGCTGTTTTGGGACAGCGAAAGGAGAAAAAACTGCATGTTATCTACTATGAAAGCAGGACTCTTGATGATGCACAATGCAAGTATGGTACAACGGAGAAAGAGCTTCTTGCGGTCGTGTACGCCTTTGAGAAGTTCAGAACATATCTTGTAGGCTCTAAGGTCATCGTTCATACCGACCATGCTGCCTTGAGGTATCTACTCAACAAGAAGGATACGAAGCCTAGATTGTTGAGATGGATGCTTTTGCTACAAGAATTTGATCTAGAGATTAAGGACAAGAAAGGGATCGAGAATGGGGTCGCAGATCATTTGTCCAGGATGCGCATCGACGAAGAAGTTCCCATCAATGACTACCTCCCTGAAGAAAATGTTTATGCAATAGACGTTGAGCGAAATGACAGCTTTGTGCCCCGTCGGGACAATAAGTTCCCCGAAATCTCTTGGTTTGGTGAAATAGCCAACTATCTTGCTGCAAAAGTTAAGACAGAAGATTTTGCAGGTTACAAAAAGAAGAAGTTTATGCGAGACATTAGGCATTACTTCTTGGATAAGCCGTATTTGTACAAGCATTGTTCTGATGGCATCTTTAGGCGATGTGTTTCAGAAGAAGAAGTCCCATGCATTCTGTTTCATTGCCATGGGTCGAATTACGCAGGACATTTTGCTACCTTCAAGACTGTGTCTAAGGTATTGCAGGCTGGTTTCTGGTGGCGAACCATGTTCCGAGATGCTCATGCTTTTGTTTCTAAGTGTGACGCCTGTCAGAGGCAAGGAAACATTAGCAAGAGAAACGAGATGCCTCAGAATTTTATTCTGGAAGTTGAGGTGTTTGACTGTTGGGGAATCGACTTCATGGGTCCTTTTCCATCTTCCTTTGGGAATAAGTACATCCTTGTTGCTGTGGACTACATGTCCAAATGGGTCGAAGCGATGGCGAGTCCAACTAACGACTCCAAGGTGGTTCTTAAACTGTTCAAATCTGTCATATTCCCAAGGTTTGGAATACCAAGAGTTGTGATAAGCGATGGTGGATCAAATTTCATCAACAAGCTCTTTGAGGATCTCTTGAAGAAGAATGGCGTGACACATAAGGTAGCCACTCCTTATCATCCTCAGACGAGTGGCCAAGTTGAGATCTCCAACAGGGAGATAAAGAGCATTCTTCAGAAGACTGTGAACACCACACGAAAGGATTAGGTTGCGAAGCTAGATGACGCACTCTGGGCGTATAGAACGGCGTACAAGACACCTCTTGGCACGACTCCATTCTACCTTGTCTATGGGAAATCGTGTCACCTTCCAGTGGAATTAGAGTACAAAGCAGCATGGGCTGTGAAGTTGTTGAACTTCGACATCAAACCTGCTTCTGAGAGACGTTTGATACAGCTGAGCGAGCTTGACGAAATTCTTCATAAGGCATATGAGAACTCGAAGATTTACAAGGAAAGGACTAAGGCTTATCATGACAAGAGGATAATCCCGAAGTATTTTACTGCAAATGATTAGGTGCTGCTATTCAACTCTCGCCTGAGACTATTTCCGGGAAAACTTAAGTCAATGTGGTCCGATCCTTTTACGGTGAAAGAAGTTCGTCCACATGGAGCAATCGTGTTATGTAACCGACAAGGAGGGGAATTCATTGTGAACGGTCAGCGTCTTAAGCCTTATCTCGTAGACACAGAAATCACTGAGGAAGACGACATTCCTCTCGCCCAAAAGGCTCCGAAGTCAAGCTAATGACTAAAAACAAGCGATTGGTGGGAGGCAACCCACCGGTAAGTATACATACTTCTCTTTTCGTTTTGTTTCACAAACTTTTCTAAATTTTTAGGTTTGAGTCTTTTTGTTTAAGATTTTAAACCAAAAAAAAAAAGAGTGTAGGCACAGGAGGAACATTGGCGAGGACACAAGCCAGAGCTCCACCGACTTCGCGACCTGAGCATAGTATCATCTCTCATCTCATTGTACTATTTATTTTTCATTTACTTTGTTTTTCTTTCCTTGCATGTGTTTATACTTTCTCTCTGGTTTATTTTCACACCGAGACGGTGTGAAGTAAGTCTGGGGGAGGGTACTTATTGTTTACTGACGTTGTTTTCTTTCTTTTGTTTTCTTTTGAGTGATTTTGACGTTTTCATTGAGTCAAAAATTTTGTTGGAAATTATTATCTCTCTCTTTGATTTATTGTTCTGACTTTTCATCTGAGTGACCATTATTGCAGAATTATTTTCAGATCAGACTAATGAAAAATCCAAAGATTGACCAGTTAATCAGAAACACCCATGTCTCTAGAAGAATTCAAAGAGCCTGAGCTAGTTTCTGAGCTCTTCCTTTTACCTCATCATTGAGATTGGTGTCTTCAGAGCTTGACTCCTCATTTTTATCTAGCTAAATCAACCTGTGTGAAAATGGTTTCCTCTCTCGTTCTATAAAAAGTTATAAAATACAGAAAATATATGAATGACACTGAAGTGAACCGAGGATTCGGTGGCAAAATCCATCAATACTCGAGTCTCATGGAAGTGTGCCAAAAGGAGTGAACCGGGGATTCAGTGGCAAAAACCATCAGTACTCGAGTTTCATAAACCTTGATGCTTTCATAAAAAAAAAAGAATAAGTCTGGGGAGAGGGAAAATACCAGAAGGTTTAAAGGTTGGCTTGTCACGATATCAAAAGGGAAAGAGTCTAGAATGTTCTTGGTACTATGATCTTTGATGAGACCCAACAATGATGGCTCTTGAACCAATCTGTGAGACTATGGGCTAAATTTGGGAAAGCTGCGATACCTACAGAGAAGTACATGGTGGTTCGATCTGGAATTGGTTCAACAACATGTGGATTACTAAGTTAAAAGGTCATTGCAGTGTTCTATAGAGAAGGTAAGTTCCCATGTTTTCAAACCTTTTTCTTATTCTTGATTTTCTGTTTGCTTGAGGGCAAGCAAAAGACTAAGTCTGGGGGATTTGATGTGTTGCGTTTTTAACGCATTCTAACCCGTGTTTTATATATATATTCGAGTCTTTTAGTCCTTTTAGAGTCATTTCAGGTCTAAAAACGTTTCAGGACGGAGATTGGAGACTTAAGAGCGAAAAAACGGCGAAACGTACAAAAGTAGTTTGTTGATCAATGAATTAAGCCCAAGCATGAAGAATTCGTGGAAGGTGTGTAAGGGCAAGGATCCTGGTCAAAGTAGTTCAAGTTTGAAGATTCAAAGTCTTAGTTTTATTTTCAAAGTCTTAGTTCTTATTTTTCAAAGTCAAAAGTCTAAGTTGTGTTTTTATTTGACTTTGAATTCTACACATTTCTACTAACTTATAAGCACATGTAATGTCTCATTTTGAAACAATCAATCTACGTATCTATTAATAAATGCTTTCATATTTGTAGAAAAATTCTGGTTATAAGTTCTTGTTTTTCGAGAAGACTATTTGATCTTGGTGATTTGTAAGCTTGGAAACAAACATTTGATTCTACAAATCGGAGAAGTTTTCTTAATCTCTTTTTAATTTCTGTTTTGTTGATTATGCGTTCTTCATCATTTCTCTGTATTTGCTCTGCAATTATGAGTGAGTAGTCTCTTAGTTAGGTGATAGAGGACTTTTGCAAGTCTTTAGAATCAATTACTCTAAATGCCTATGTAGCATAAGAAGTATCGAACCAATGGGTTAAGTTTCAAAGCACCAAGAATGCAAAGTACTCCTTAAGTTAAGCTAAACAAGAGGGGTTTTGTTTTAATTAATAAACTAAGTAAACTAAACAAGATTTAGAAATAGCGAACTATGCAAGATGAAATTCAATAAACAAAAGCGAATTCAAGGATGGGGTAATTGAATTAGGTGAATCCATGGTTAATTCATGATGCTCAAACTCAAACAAGGCTAATTCCCTAGGCTAAGATCATTAAATGTGCTAATCCTCTCTCAAGGCATTAATCACCTATGCTAATTTCTAATCCAAGATCACATTCTCATTTATGGGTTAATAATTAGCAAGCATTAAGATCCAATATCAAGATCAACCAAATAAACTCTTTAGACAACTAATATCTTAGGCTAAGAAAGTTTATCTCTTAAAAATCTCCTCTAGACATTTCATCGAACACCTTCTGGGTGTGAAATGCCCTATGATCAAGGTTGGCTTTCTCAAGCACAATCAAGCATTAAGATTGCTAAATAAGAAAGGAAATACAATAATCTATCCCTAAGCATCATAAATCACCCATAGAATCCACCCAAATCTAACCCATCATCAAATCCTAAAAGACTACTCACTAATCATGATGGACCCAACAAATCCCATGAAGAACATGTTTAATCCCATGATTAGATGATGAATTGATTAAGAAAGAAGATATAAGATGAAGAGATTTAAGGAACTAGAACTCAAATTGCATAAATCAAAAGGAGATATCTCTTACAAAATACTTAGAACACACTTAGAGAGGTTTTTAGCATAAGAAAAGACATAATCCATAAAATTAGGTTTTTTGGTTTAAATAGTGAAAAGGGGCGAACCGGGTCAACCCGGAACAAACCAGGTATTGACCCGGTCGGGTCTGGGTCAAATTACAGCAGAAAGTTTATACCGACCGATTCTGGGTCGGTACAAACCACTCGGTACTAATCTTCATTCTGCAGGTCTCGGATGCTGGATGCAGATTTAGCCGGCTAAAACTAGGATCTGGTCGATGCAAGGCATGCTGGATCGTGCGCGGGATGAGTTTTAGCCGGCAGAAATTGATCTGTGTGAGTGTTGGATTAGTGCCGCTCAGTAGTACCGACCGAGAGTGGGTCGGTACTAATTCTTCTTGAGGAATTACCGATGCGAGGCGTGCCGGGTCATACGCGGGACGAGCTTTAGCTGGCAAAAGTTTTATCCGAGTTATCGCTGGCTAGTACCGACCGGGAGTGGGTCGGTACTAATCTTCTTGAGGATTTGTGCCGCATGATTCTGGGTCGGTATGGGAGGGCTCTTTGGATCGGCATAACTCTCATCCTCAATACCGATCCAGTGTGCCGCTCTAGGATCGGTCGGTGCAGGGCAAGAGAAAGTGTGCCGCGTGAAAACTTGGAGTTCTGGGAGAGTATGCCGATCCATTCTGGGTCGGTGCGAAGTGAGCTGTGGATCGGCACATCTCTCTGCCTCAATACCGATCCAGTGTGCCGACTTAGGACGGGTCGGTACACTCCTCTACAAATTGCCCTTTTGCCTTGGCCATCTCTCCTTGCATCCAAATCCGATCAAGCTTGGCTCCTTGTCTTCCAATCCTCCCAAAGTGCTTCCAAGTACTTGGAAAAGACTCCAAAACATGCGAGACACGCTAGGACCTAATGCAAAACATCCTATTCTCTAAAGATGACTAAGACACTAAGGAAACGACATGAACTACATGCAAATGACTCGAAACCTAGACAAAATGCGTGCTATAACATATAAAATATGAGTATATCAACTCCCCCAAACTTACTCTTTTGCTTGTCCTCAAGCGAACAAACACGAGCAAGCAGGGAGAGAGGTTTGAAAGCGGGAGTTCAAATCCACAAGTATCATAAAAAGAAATCAAGCTCAATGTCCAAGTTGCTAGTTCTAAGATACGATCAAACAAGTCTACTCAAAAGGAGCTAGCCATATCCCTTCTCAACATGAATCAAGCCCAAGTCTCAACCTACACACGCCTTTCTCTCATCCAATCCTTTGACATTCGTTAAATTGTTTCAAGTGAACCATACTTATGCAAGTCAAGTGAATTCATTTGGCCATGGTAACAAGGTTTTGAGATAAAAGTGATCTCAAATGAACAGGGTTACTTTGATGCGAAGGGATCTCTCAAAAAGAATCAACTAATGCAAAATGCTAAGAGTAAAGCCCAATAAATGCATACAAGGATGACTTCCATCTACCCAATGCCTCATAATGATCTTAACTCCTAATCTCTAAGCCCCAACAATGATCCCATCTAAGCTACCCTTTTCCACAAGGCTATTAGCCTTCATTACTCACTCGGTCTCACTTTTTCTCTTCACTTAAGCACCTAGGGGATTTCCTTCTTCTCCAAATGGTTTGGCTTACAACATTTTTATTCGCTTAGCCTTTCTTTTACTTTCTCTAGTCTCTCTTTTCTCATTTTCTTGTACCTTAGCCATTTTCGGCTCTTTTTCTTTTCTTTTAAAACTAGAGACTATTTTCTTTCGATACTTAGAGCTTTTTCAACACTTTTCTTGCCAACCATTTCAACTTTTGCTTATCCCCTATTTCTTTTCCCAATCTCTTCCCATTTCTACCTTCTCATTCTTTTCTTTATCCCCAAACTCCCATCCTATCTAGTCCTAACCTATGTCTAGCCCTTTGAGTTCAGGCTAGTTCTACATGGAAGCTTCTCCTTGTCGTTCTAAACTCAACACTTTTTGCCTAGTTGATTCGGAAAAGGCCTCACGTCACTCACAAATGAGTTTTGGCTTGAAGGACGGTTGGGTTATGGGAATGGTTAACCGTTCCAAAGGGGGGAACCGGCTATTCGAGCTAACAAAGAGTGGTAAAAGGAGGAAGATAGCTCGAATATGTGTATCAGTATCCATGAATCCACATTGACATGCACAACCACGATAATTAATGTGTCAAAATTTAAGTTATCACTTAGGTAGGATTGGACTCGATTCACACTTGTTTCAGCTAAGACTTAAGTAATGAGACACGAGATCAAAACATGGTTCGTCCTTTATTTCAAACACGAGATCAAAGCATCGAACAACTAGCAACGAGGACATTGGACTGAGCTCTTAAGATGAAACTCTACAAGGAAAAATCATCATTGCTCCCTATGCATGTGCAATGCAACCTATATGTCACTAGACTCGATCCTATTCGTGAAATGCAAACTAAATGACTTCTTTTGTGTTTTTAAAATATTCAAATTTTTCGATTTTTTTTTTGTTTTTCTATGCCTTAGATGAATGCATGAATGCATGACACTCAAAATGCAAAATAGAAAAGTAAGATCAAAATAAACATGATTAAATGCCGGTCCCTCCCCCAAACTTAAATCACACCGTCTTGGTGTGAAATAAATTCAAAGGAAGAACCAAAAACAAGAGACAAAAATAACTATACAATGGGAGACTCAAGAAAAGAAAAATTATGTACAAGGGTGTTGGAGTGTTACCTAGTAGTCTTGAGATGAGGAGGAAGACCCCATTGAGAAGGAGGGGCTGCTAGAGCACGGTGATGGAGATCTCATGGCCTTTCGTTTTTCCGCCTTCTCCCTACGAGCCAAGGAACGACATGCCTCCTCGTGATCCATCAATTCACCGCCATGCGAGCCTTCGCCAATCTCACGGCGGTTTGTGGCCCGTGTCTCTTCGTGGCCGTCGCTAGCCGTTTTGCAAGAGCTTTTTGCCTTAAGCTCTTTAATCGTCTCCTTCAAACTCTTAATCGTCTTCGCCATCTTTCTCATCGATCGGTCTTGCCACTTGCACCACCGTTGGAGGAGTCTCGTTTGATGCTGTGCGTGTCTAGTGGCGGGGTCGCCCATCGCTCCGTCGAACGGCTCGAAATGGTATTGCTCGCTCCCGTAGGTGGGCATAGGGAGTGGTGGACTAGCGGCTTCATCCTCGGAATGAGAGGGTTTCTCGGTTACACTTTCCCTCGAGGCCCTACTTCTCTCGGCCTTGTCCTTGCGAGCTAGGCCGATGGGTGGGTCCATGGCCGGGTTGTAAAGTTGATCCTTGTCGGGGTAGAAGGAGATGTTCCGCCGGTTTTCGAGACGAGTGAGATCTGCATTGGGGAGTAAAACTTGCACCGCTTCGTTTTTACCGAGCTTGACGTTGTATGCGAGCAATGGTCTGATCCTTCCCTTGAGGAACCTTGTGCATATGAGGTACGACTCATCCATTAAATCCCATTCCGCTTTCGCGTTCGACAATTTAACCCCCTTGGCTTTTAGAATGGGAGTCACAAGCCAACCAATGCTTATGGCGGATTTCTTGTTCTTAGTCTCATATGCCCACGCCTTGTAGCAAAAGAAACGCCTCACTAGGAGAGTCGCAAGAGATGGGGTCCTCTTGTTTCCTTGGAAGACCGTCTCGTTGGGGAAAACTAGTATAAGGGGTCTCAACCCGAGAGCCATCAACTCGAGCTCGTCAAGTGCGACCGTACCGAACTCCACTTTGGCGAAAAACATGTGGGCAAGCACCTTGTGTGCATATTGAATCGCCAGGTTACGGATGTGAGTGGTTTTGTTTCCACCCGGGTGATAGTCCCCATAACCAATGGTTTCCCATACCCGCTTGAGCTCGTTCTTGGGGTAATGAAAGTATGGGCTCCCACTTGTTCCTTCTTCACGGAAACCGAATGTTTGGCAAATCTCATGGAAGCTCATTCGATAGTCTTTGCCATTCACCACAAACCCAATCTCTCCAAACCCGGTTTCTGCATTTGCTTCTTGTGGTGCTCATCGTAGAAAGCAACTCTTAGAGAAGAGAGGAATTGGCATGTAGGCACGTGGTGGGCTTGCTCCTTCATGTGTAAAAACCGTCCAAGGCCCATGGTATCGAAGATTGTTGCCACATCTTCGAGAATCCCCATTTTCTCTAGCACAACGACATCCGTGAATCGACCTTGCTCAAAGTCCATGTCGATGAGTTTGTCGAAGCATTGTTCCGTGGTTGGAGGATCCGGAATAGCAACAGCTTTGCCCTTGTCTTTAGCCGCACTTTTGCCCTTCTTCTTGCCCGTGGGTTTTTCGGCAATGGCTATTTGCTTACCTTTAGCTTTAGCGCTTGTCGCATCAACGGGTTTCTTGGCTCGAGAACTCGATGCAACAACTATTGCATTGCCCTCGGTTTGAGCTTGAGCTTCATCTTGCTTCGTGGCAGCCCTCGTTCGTCCCATCATTCCTACAATATCTCGAAGAAATCATGAGTTTCACGAAAGCATAGATCAAAATCGAGGATGAGCAACAAAGTTGAGATAAATTTCATGAGAAAGAAGTGGTTTAATTCAACAAAACTATCCATTAGACTCATGCCCATAGATTAAACTCCTAAAATCTCAAGAATTTTTCATTAAATTTGCTCATTTTCATCAAATCTCCACCAAGAGTCAAGAACATAAATTTTGCAAATTCTCCATCAAAATCACATTCTGGCTCAAAGAAAACAGCAATTCAATCATTTCCTAGCAAACCCCAAGGCTAAAATCGATCTAGATGTATCACACAAATACACCCATGGAGTTTCAACTCAAGAACAAATTCATGGTTTTGCAAGGGAATTTTCGGTGAAATACCTAGGGAATGAGTGCACAATTGAGAATGATGATGGCAGATCCAAAAAGAGAACGAAAATTCGAGTTCACAGCACTTTAATTCGCAAAATTTGAGTGACTAGAGCGAAAGTTATGGCAAAAAGAAAAAGGAATTAGAGAGAAAGGAGAGGAGATCGCGAACTTATCGCAGGAGGAAGGAGGAAGGCGGCGCGTCGGGTTGGTTCGGGTGGGTCTGGGTAAGGTTTATTGCGCATAAAGTGCGTTGACCCGCGTTGACATTTCTGTACCGATCCATTCTAGATCGGCATAAACCAGGCGGTACAGACCTTTTTCCTCCCACCGTTCGGTCCTCTATCGGCATAGGTCGCGCGGTACGAACGTTTTTCTCACCACCGTTTGGTCCTTGATCGGGACAGGTCGCGCAGTACGAACATTTTTCTCCATACCGACCTATTATGAACCGATACAAATCGACCGGCACTAATCCCTCGGCTAAAATCATCCACAGAGAAACTGTCTCGGCTAAAACCTCATCCCGAGTGAAAGTTGTGTCCGCTAGAGTTTGCTCGGGGAAAATTTTATTCCTTACGCCGTTCGGTTCTCGATCGGTACTAATCATCCGGCACAGAACTTCTCCTTTACGCCTTCGGCGTGTCTTCCTCTCCCTCTGGCTGGCTAAAAATCGCCTCGGGCACAATCTCCTCGGCTAAAACCATTCCGGGTTGGAAACATCTCGGCTAAAAGTCGTCCGGCAAGAATTTTTTCTCCATACCGATCCATTCTGGCACGGTACTAACCGAGCGGCACAAAAGTTCATCGTACCGTTTGATTAGTACCGACTGGGGATCGGTCGATATGCTTTACCAGGTACTTCCTCTTCGGCATACACCGATCCGTTCCTGCTCGGTGCATTCGGTTGGTACAACCCTCTGGTCCAATACCGGTCCACCATACCGACCCAGGATGGAGCGGTATGGTCCTCCAAATTTCTGGTTTTCGCAGCCTATTCCTTTCCGCTCATCGATCCAAGACTCCACAGCCCGTCAAGATCCTAACAACACTTAAACAAAACATCAAAAGGAACTAGAAAAGATAGAAAAACATAAAATGAAAAGTATATACAAAGATAAGCTTGGGGTGTATCCCAAGAGCACTTTGTTTAACGTCACTAAGTTCGACGTTGGTTACCCGCTTAGGCGGAAGGAATGTCATTGAGAGGAAGTGAGACGCTCTCCTCAACGATTTCATTGGCATGGTACGGTTTGAGTCTTTGCCCGTTTGCAACAAATTCTTCTCCGTTCTTGTTCACGAGAACAATGGCTCCATAAGGTCTCACTTCTTTGATCTCGAAAGGACCCGACCACCTAGACCGTAGCTTCCCGGGAAATAGCTTCAACCGGGAGTTAAAGAGCAAGACTTGATCTCCGGCCTTGAAGTCCTTACGCACAATCTTCTTGTCATGAAAGGCTTTACTCCTTTCTTTGTAAATCTTGGAGCTCTCATAGGCGTCAAGCCTAATCTCATCGAGTTCTTGAAGTTGAATTAAACGCCTCTCATGTGCCGACTTGAGATCGAAATTTAGGAGCTTCACGGCCCACATGGCCTTGTACTCAAGCTCGAGCGGTAAGTGGCATGACTTCCCGTAGAGAAGATTGAACGGTGTAGTCCCAATAGGCGTTTTGAACGCCGTCCGGTATGCCCATAATGCATTGTCTAGCTTCTTAGCCCAATCTTTCCTCGAACTACCCACGGTTTTCTCTAGAATGGCCTTGATTTGGCGATTTGAGACCTCCACTTGGCCGCTTGTTTGAGGATGATATGGTGTGGCCACTTTATGCTTAACCCCGTGCTTCTTGAGTAGACTCTCGAAGACCTTGTTGATGAAGTGGCTACTTCCATCGCTAATCACGACTCTTGGAACCCCAAACCTCGGAAAAATGATGGACTTGAAGAGCTTGAGAACTACCTTAGCATCATTGGTCGGACTAGCGATTGCCTCGACCCATTTAGACACATAGTCCACCGCTACCAATATATATTGGTTGCCATATGAAGAGGGGAACGGTCCCATGAAGTCAATGTCCCAAATGTCAAAAATTTCAACCTCAAGAATAGGATTTTGAGGCATCTCATCTCTTCTAGCAATGTTCCCCTTCCTTTGACAAGCATCACAAGCGGAGACAAAAGCATGAGCGTCTTTAAACAAGCTAGGCCACCAAAAACCGGATTGGAGAACCTTTGTCGCCGTCTTGAATGAAGCAAAATGACCTCCATAGGCTGAGCCATGGCAATGGAACAAGATCCCGTTCATTTCTTCTTCCGCCACACATCTTCGATATAAGCCATCCGAACACAACTTGTATAAGAAGGGCTCATCCCAATAGTACCTCGTGACGTCATGAAAGAACTTTTTCTTCTTATAACCATCCAAGTTTGGCGGCTCCTTCCCACAAACCAAGTAGTTCACCAAATCCGCAAACCAAGGTAGCTTCTCCTCTTGCAATCCACTTGCACTCTTAAGACTCTTCACGGCCTCTATTCCTTTCCTCAAGACATTCACCAACATAAGACTTTCTTCGGGAAGTTTGTCGTATATTGGAACAAGGTCTTCAATTCTCAACCTAGACAAGTGGTCCGCTACCCCATTTTCAATACCCTTCTTGTCTACAATCTCCATGTCAAACTCTTGCAAGAGCAAAATCCACCGGAGAAGTCTTGGCTTGGTGTCTTTCTTGGCGTGTATGTACCTCAAAGCCGCATGATCCGTGTATACCACAATCTTGGAGCCAACCACATATGAGCGGAATTTCTCCATAGCAAATACCACCGCCAACAACTCCTTTTCCGTCGTCGCATACCTTGCTTGAGTATCGTCTAACGTCCTACTTGCAAAGTAGATGACATTAACCTTCTTGTTTTTCTTTTGGCCTAAGACCGCTCCAACCGCGAAGTAACTCGTGTCGCACATGATCTCGAACGGTAGTTCCCAATCCAGGGCTTGAACTATAGGGGCGCTCACAAGAGCCTTCTTGATCTCTAAGAACGCCTCGAGGCATTCCTCATCGAACTTGAACTCCACTTCTTTGCAAAAGAGCCGTGTGAGAGGACGCGCGATCTTTGAGAAGTCCTTGATAAACCGCCGGTAGAAACCCGCGTGTCCCAAGAAACTTCGAACACTGGTCACCGAAGTTGGAGGCTCGAGACTCATCATCACTTCAATCTTTGCCTTATCAACCTCAATGCCCCGTTCTGAAATCTTGTGGCCTAACACGATCCCTTCTCGCACCATAAAGTGGCATTTCTCCCAATTTAGCACCAAGTTTGTCTCCTCGCACCTCTTTAGCACCCTACAAAGATTGGACAAACAAGAAGAGAACGAGGAGCCATAGACCGAGAAATCGTCCATGAAGACCTTGACCATCTCCTTAATTAGATCCGAGAAGATCGACATCATGCACCTTTGAAATGTGGCGGGTGCGTTACATAGTCCAAACGGCATCCTTCGATAAGAAAATGTGCCATAAGGGCCATAAGGACATGTAAATGTCGTCTTCTCTTGGTCATTCGGGTGAATGGGAATTTGAAAGAATCCCGAATAACCATCTAGAAAGCAATCAAACGGGTGATTAGCAAGTCTCTCAAGCATTTGATCTATGAATGGTAAGGGAAAATGATCCTTCCTAGATGCGGAGTTAAGCTTACGGTAATCAATACACATTCTATGCCCTGTAATTGTCCTAGTAGGTATGGATTCATTCTTTTCATTCTTTACCACGGTTATCCCGCCCTTTTTGGGAACCACATGCACCGGGGAAACCCATGTGCTATCCGAGATCGGATATATGATTCCCGCATCGAGAAGTTTGAGGACCTCCTTTTTAACTACCTCCTTCAAATTCGGGTTTAACCGTCTTTGGTGTTCTATGGAGGTCCTCGACTCATCCTCAAGGTGTATGCGGTGAGTGCAAAGCGTAGGAGATATGCCCTTGATATCGTCAAGCGAATATCTTATGGCTCTCCTATACTTCCGCAACTCGTGCAATAAGGCGGATAACTCATTCTCATCTAAATTTTCATTAACTGTGACCGGGTATGACTCGTTAGGACCTAAGAAAGCGTACCTTAGCCCAACGGGAAGTTTCTTGAGGTCCACCTTAGGCGCCTTGAGCTCGCTCCAATCGTCATCAATTTGGCGCCGTTGTCGGGGATCAATCCAAGGAGGCACAAAGAACAACACACTAGGAATGCAAGAAATGACTTAAGCTAGAGCAATTGTTTTGGGTATTTATGTTTTTAGATTAAGAAAGTAAAATGCAAGAAAGAAAACAAAAGATAGAAGTGTTGGATCATGGAATAAACTATCAAATGAATGATTAACAATCAAATAATGATGACAAAGTTTGCATTAAACACTATCCTAGAACATGAGATTCATAAATATGACGAATCCATTCTCATGGCACTAATCACTTAATTGACATAAACTCTCGTTTGCAATTAGATAATCAATGAGCATTAATAAACAATCCCAATTAGTTCACTAATCACCCTTGACATCAACTCTCATTGGCAAGGATGTGAAAAACTCACAAAAGGCTTGGTTCAAGCATTTCATCGAACACCTCTCGGACGTGAAATGCCTTAGTTCTAGATTTGATCTCTCAATCTAAATATAGCATTAAGAGCTAACCTATGTGAAGGATCTAACAAGGATCAACTTAATTCATCATCATCTAACCATCAAGACAATTGACTAACGATGCTAATACACACAATCTATGTTATTCCTTAGGTTAAGATCACTAATTATGACTAATCCTCTCTCAAGGCACTAATCACTTTGCTAATCACTAAATCAAGATCAAATTCTCATTTGTGATGAAATGATTAGCAAGCATTAAGATCAATATTCAAATCAACCAATAAACACCTTAAGCAACTATTCTCATAAGTTAAGAATGTTTATCTCTTTCTAAATTCTTTGGGGAATTTCATCAAACACCTTGTGGGTGTGAAATTTCCAAAGATCTATATTGACTCTCTCAAGCCCAATCTAGCATTAAGATCCCTTAGAAAGAAATGAAAGCAATGATTTAGAATCTAAGCATCATAAATCAATCATCAACCCATAAAAATCAAGCAAACCAAAATCCAACAAAAACCCTAAAGTCTAAACATGAAGAACAAAAGAGAAAAAGACATAAAGATAAAGAAGATGCATTAAATAAAAGATAAGGTTGAAGAATCCTTCACTAGAGTGGCATGAATGATGAAGATCCATCCAAAATCATCATAGGAAGAGTTTGGGATAAAACCCAACTCTAGAAAGAAGAAAGTTTCGCTAGAAAATTAGGTTTCAAGAGTATTTATAGAAAAATGGGCGAACCGGGTCAACCCGGAACAAACTGGGTATTGACCCGGCTGAAACTGGTTTTTGGCTGATTCTGGAGGTCTGTACCGACCAGTCCTGGGTCGGTACAGTGGGTCGGTACTAATCTCTGCACATAACTCCTTTGGGCGCCAGACGGAATTTTTCCCGCTAAATCTGATGTATCTTTTGAACCACCGCTCCGAATGAATTCGACCCACATCCAGTAGACATCCAACTCAATTATCTACAACTTCTATGAAAATGTCGAAAGCTAATTTCGAACGTAAGTTGTTCATTTGGCGTGATCTTTGGGTGACTTTGGCTGGCTTCGATGAGGACAGATTGGGTTTTGTACCGATCCATTCTGGGTCGGTATGGGGAGTGAAGCTGGGTCGGTACTACTCTCTGCTTCAGTACCGACCAGATCGGTACTGGACTTACTTGTGCCGATCCAATGCTGGTCGGCGTTGGTCTCGCGGCCAGACGGATACACCTTCGGTAAAATCGCTATATCTCCTGGAATACATGTCCGAATTACCTCAAACCACCTCCAGTAGACAAATAACGCATCTGGCTACATCTGTCATGAAGATCATTGAGGCTGAATCTGACCGTAACCCCTTCGTTCTTCCGGATCTTTAAGACACTTTGGAATCATCCTTGCATCCTCTTTTGCTCCATTACTCCTAACATCTCCAAAATGTCTCCAAACACCTAGAAAACACTCCAAATGAATTCAAGACTCACTAGGACCTAATGCAAACTAACTAAAGCCTAATTTAGACCAAAACACTAAAGAAAGATATGAAAACACATGCATGAGACCTAAATTGCTAAGTAAAATGCATGCTAAAATAGGTAAAATATGGGAATATCAACTCTCCCAAACTTAGTCATTTGCTTATCTGATAACACCATATTTTACATGTTTTTAAGTCTTTATTTTCATATGTTTTAATCTCATTTTGTATAGTTTTAAGATATTTTCATGCATTTGAGTCTTTTTCTCTTTGTCATGCATTTTAGAGTCATAGGTGTGTTTCTTTGCATTTGCATTGCATTTGTGGTCTTTTTAGGTGTTCTTGGAGCCAAAGGGAAGGAGAGACTTGAGAATGGATGAGAAATAAGACAAGAGGAGCAAGAAAAGATGAAGCACATACTTTTAGAAGAAAAGTGTTGAAGGCAAATGCAGAGGCCACCCAACATGCTTTAAAGATCGGCTCATAAGAAGACCTTGCGGTCCGATTAAGCCTTGGAGCCCTTGATGAAACTTGTAGGTAATTGAGTCATCTTTCCAACGAAGGTTGTTTCATCACGTTCGGAGCCTTATTGCGGAAGTTATAGCCATTTCACTGAGCATACGTCTGTCTGGCGCGAAATGGACTCAGACAGAAGTCATTTCGGTATGGTGTATCGGTGAAGTGCATACCGATGTGGACTCCAAGAAAACACACAGGAGAATCCTCGGGGAGCTGCATCGGTCAACTACACACCGATGTGAGCTCCTCATGAGCAAAATACAGAGTCCGTCCAAAGTGCTTCAAAGATCGACTCATATGAAGGGTTTTCATTTGGATTTAGCTTCGGCGATCTTCATGAGAGTCGTAGATAATTGAGCTAGTTTTCCAATGCATGTAGTTTCAGGTCATTCAGAGTAGCGGTTCAAAAGATACATCAAATTTAGTGAGCATACGTCTGTCTGGCCCTTAGACAGACAGGAGTCACATCGGTGTGCAGTACACCGATGCAGCACACCGAAATGACTTCTGTTTTTCAGTTTTTTTATAAATACCCATCTTATGTTGTAAAAAAACCTAAGTTTTCTTCTTGTAACATTGGGGGCTCGACCCAAACTCTCTCTTTTGAGGGATTTGGATTTTTCTTCATACATATGCCAATCTAGAGAAGATTTCTTCACTCTATCTTTATATTATGTTTATTTGATTCTTGTTCTTCATTTCTATGTCTTTTTCTCTTGTGTTCTTCGTGTTCTTCATGAGTTGACTTTTTGTTGGATTTTGGATTTTGCTTAATTTAGATGGTTTGATGGTTGATTGTTGATGGTTAGGACTAGATAAACATTTGTTCTCATGTTAGGAGAGATCTTAATGCTAGGATTGAATTGACAACTCATTTCTAGAACTTAAGACATTTCTCGCCCGGAAGGTGTTCGATGAAATGTCTAGAAAATTTCCAAGCATGCAATTCAATTCTTAGCCAATGGAAATTGATGATTAAGGTGAATTGTTGACTTGTATGGACTTATGCTTAATGATTATGGATCATTTAGTTTCGAACGGAAGTTATTGATAACTAGATGATTTGTAAATGGATTAGTATCATGGGAGTAAACTAATCTACTTATGTGATCCATGTCATAAGAATGAATGTGCATTGAATGTTTAGGCATCATTAGTCAATGGTTGATTGATGGTTAGATAATGGTGATTTAGGATGATCTTGGATGAGTCTTTCACTTAGGTTGGTTCTCAATGTTGGATTTGACATGATAAACCGAAACCTAATACTACACTTTAGATTAGTTAGATTTTTGGTCTCATCCCATGCATTAGGGATAGATTCGAGTAAGCGGTGTTAGTACTAGATTAGGTTTGTTCATTTGTTTCTAGATCTTAGGCATTTCACTCATGACCTGAGTTTAAATGAATTGCTTGACCCGAACCTTTTGTGAGCTATGCATATCCTAACCAATGAAAGTTGATGTTTAGGGTGTTAGTGAACTAATTGGAATTGTTTCTTAATGCTTGTTGATTATTTAATCACAAATGGAAATTTGTTCTTGATTAGATAATTAACAAAGTGATTAGTGCCATGGAAATGGATTAGTCATATTTGTGAATTTCATGTTCTAAGATAGTGATTAATGCTTCCAAATGATTCATTGTTTGATTGTTACCCATCTCATTGATAGTTTAGTTCATGATCCAACACTTTTGTCTTGTGTCTTTGTGTTTTGTTTTCCTTCTTGCATTTGTTTCCTTTCTCATAAATATATAAAAACCCAAAAACAATGTTTGCTCTAGATTAAGAAGTTTCTTGCATTCTTAGTGTTTCAATCTTAACCCCTTATGGATTGACATCTCAAGTACTACAATGACATGAGTACTCTTGGGATAATTGACACGAAAATATCCCGTTATCATTATCCTCAAGCAAACAAACAAGAACAAGAAGAGAGAGAGGTTTGAAAGCGGGAGGTTAGATCCACAAGTATCATCAAAAGAATTCAAGCCCAATGTCCAAGTTGTTAACTCTATGATGCGATCAAACAAGTCTACTCAAAAAGAGCTAGTCATATCCATCCCTACATGAGCCAAGCCCAAGTCTCAACCTACACAAGCCTTCCTATCATCCAATCCCTTGACATTCATTTAATCATTTCAAGTGAATTATGTTCATGCAAGACAAGTGAATTCATTTGGCTATGGTAAAGGTCTTGAGACTAAGATGATCTCAAATGTATGTGGTTACTCCAATGCAAGGGATCTCTCTATGAAGTGAGCAAGCGTTAGCAAAATGCTAAGAGTGAAAGGAAACCTATGCATACAAGGATAAATTTACATCTATCCAATGCCTAAGATGTCTCTAACTTTAGCATTTATAACCCATGAAGTTTCAACCTAAGCTATCCTTTGTTCTCAAGGCCTTTTGCCTTCATGTCCCACACGTTTCCTTCATCTTCTCTCACTTGGGGAATTTTTCTTCTTCTTGCTTGACTTATGGTATGGTGCTTTCACTTCCATTCCCTTAGCTCTTCTTGTCGACTTTTTTCTTTGTCTCCATCCTCATCACTTTGATGCTTTAGCCACCTTTTTGACTTCTTTTCTTTTTCTTCAAACACTTGGAGACTAACCTATGCTAATTGCTAATCCAAGATCAAATTCTCATTTGTGGGTTAATAATTAGCAAGCATTAAGATCCAATATCAAGATCAACCAAATAAACTCCTTAGACAACTAATCTCTTAGGCTAAGAAAGTTTATCTCTTAAAAAGCTCCTCTAGACATTTCATCGAACACCTGGTGGGTGTGAAATGCCCTATGATCAAGGTTGGCTTTCTCAAGCACAATCAAGCATTAAGATTGCTAAATAAGAAAGGAAAGACAATAATCTATCCCTAAGCATCATAAATCACCCATAGAATCCACCCAAATCTAACCCATCCTCAAATCCTAAAAGACTACTCACTAATCATAATGGACCCAACAAATCCCATGAAGAACATGTTTAATCCCATGATTAAATGATGAATTGATTAAGAAAGAAGGTGTACGATGAAGAGATTTAAGGAACTAGAACTCAAATTGCATAAATCAAAAGGAGATATCTCTTACAAAATACTTAGAACACACTTAGAGAGGTTTTTAGCATAAGAAAAGACATAATCCAGAAAATTAGGTTTTTGGGTTTAAATAGTGAAAAGGGGGGAACCGGGTTAACCCGGAACAAACCGGGTATCGACCCGGTCGGGTCTGGGTCAAATTACAGCAGAAAGTTTGTACCGACCGATTCTGGGTCGGTACAAACCACTCGGTACTAATCTTCATTGTGCAGGTCTCGGATGCTGGATGCAGATTTAGCCGGCTAAAACAAGGATCTGGTCGATGCAAGGTGGCTGGATCATGCGCGGGATGAGTTTTAGCCGGCAAAAATTGATCTGGGTGAGTGCTGGATTAGTGCCGCTCGGTAGTACCGACCGAGAGTGGGTCGGTACTAATTCTTCTTGAGGAATTGCCGATGCGAGGCGTGCCGGGTCATACGCGGGACGAGTTTTAGCCGGCAAAAGTTTTATCCGAGTGATTGCTGGCTAGTACCATTCGGTAGTACCGACCGGGAGTGGGTCGGTACTAATCTTCTTGAGGATTTGTGCCGCGTGATTCTGGGTCGGTATGGGAGGGCTCTTTGGATCGGCATAACTCTCTGCCTCAATACCGATCCAGTGTGCCGCTCTAGGATCGGTCGGTGCAGGGCAAGAGAAAGTGTGTCGCGTGAAAACTTGGAGTTCTGGGAGAGTATGCCGATCCATTCTGGGTCGGTGCGAAGTGAGATGTGGATCGGCACATCTCTCTGCCTCAATAGCGATCTAGTGTGCCGACCCAGGACAGGTCGGTACACTCCTCTACAAATTGCCCTTTTGCCTTGGCCATCTCTCCTTGCATCCAAATCCGATCAAGCTTGGCTCCTTGTCTTCCAATCCTCCCAAAGTGCTTCCAAGTACCTAGAAAAGACTCCAAAACATGCGAGACACGCTAGGACCTAATGCAAAACATCATATTCTCTAAAGATGACTAAGACACTAAGGAAACGACATGAACTACATGCAAATGACTCGAAACCTAGACATAATGCGTGTTATAACATGTAAAATATTAGTATATCATTAGGCCAAGGGTGTCAAGGGATTTTGTGAATCACGGTTTAGGATTGATTAATTAAGGGGTTTATTTGTTGGATTCTTCATCTAGGTTGTTCTTAGTGCTTGAGCTAAATTGATCACTTAGTTCATGATCTTAGGTTATTTAGCGCACATGAGTGATTGTTTAAATGCTTGAAAGAACCTAGATGGACAAAACGTCCTTATCCAACATGAGTTGATGTTAAGGCGTTTTTGTGAACTTATCAAATCGGACTAGAACGCATGCTTAGAACTTTTGAACTCAACGGGAGTTAGTCTTCAAATATCTAAAGCATAGGGATTAATACTTCGGGAGAAGGTTAATCTATTATTAGGTTTGAGTTCTAGAACGATTTCTAATGCAAACCCCTGTTTAAGATGCATCAACCGTTGTTCATGATTTCCCGCGATTTCACCCTAGGCTTAACGCTTTTTTTTATTTGAATTTAAACTGTTTTTAGTTGTCGTTTTCAGTTTAGAAAAATACAAAACCATCGAAACTGTCATTCATCTTAACTTTAATTTCATCATGTATTCTCGTAGCGTAACATTTGATATATGTGGATTCGATCATAAAGTACAACATCGACATACCGTTATGAGTGCGGTAGTGTGCACTTTAGTTATTAATTGACGTGGTAAACCACTTAAATCACAAATTTGCGACGGATTTGCGTGTGTTTTACGAGGGATTTGCGAGTGAACTAATCGTCGTCGCATTTCCCTCGCAAATTTGCGAGGGACAAAGTCGTCGCAATTTGCGAGGGAATTGCGACGCGCTTGCAATGATATTGCGATGGATTGTTTCTCCTCGCAAATCTGTAGCAAATTTGCGACGGCTTTACGAGGCTAAGCTAGCAAAATTGCGACCATTTTGCAACGGCTTTGCAAGGCTTATTTTTGTCAGGGATTTGCGAGGGCGGGTACGTGTAGTTAGGTGAAAGTAGGTGGACCACGATAGCGGATAAGACAGTGATAGGTGTAGTGAACACTCCTATATGTCAGAAAATGAATCTGAAAACAATTCTGTATAATTTGTTATATGTACTATAATGTTTTTTATTAAAAAAAATATCTACACGATTTGCAATGGAATTGCGATGGATCCGTCGCAATTCCCTTGCAATTTTAGAGTTGCGATGGATTTGCGACGGATCCATCGCAATTCCGTTGCAATTATGTCGCAAATTTGCGACGGATCCCTTGCAAAATCCTTGCAACCCCCTCGCAATATTACTTTCCTAATATCCAGTTTCGAAAAAGACGTGATACGTGGTTCGGTGATAAAAGTGAATCCATGAAACAATAATTTAAAAGTTTGTTGATGAGGTGACGACACACCACCAAATATTTGGCGAAATATATGTCCTAATAAAATGAACGTAATATATCCTTACATGTTGTTTATGCTAATAGAGAAGTATAAGATATCTTAAATGAATAGGTCGTAGAATTGGATGATTTCGAAAAGATTGATGATGACGAAGACTCTGATAGGAGGAGTGAATTCCTATAATTTGTTATATGTAATCCGTAACCATAAACCCTAAACCCTAAATATTTTTTAAAACAATAAATCCACGATTTGCAATGGATTTGTGACAGAGCCGTCTTAAATCCATTTGCAATGGACTTGCGACTGATCCTAATTATAATAAAATAAAAATAAAATCTGAAATTTGATAATATGATGATTATAATTTATAATTTGATTTTAAAATAAAACGAAAAATATGTAATTTAAATAGAAATTTAAATTTATGATTAAATTAAATATTAGATATTCAAATAAAATTAAAATACATAATTGTATTTTGTAAACCCTAAACCCTTAATATTTTTTAAAACAATATATCAGATTGTTTACATGCCCATCATGACGAGACAAAAATGATTGGCGATCATCAAATTCTTCCAACACATAAAATCTATTATTCAACTTCACCAGCGGACAAACTCATTATGAAGTGCTTAAAACATTATTGAATCGAAGTGAAATATGTTTCTCCAACCAAAAGAAGAAAATAGTGTTCCTCATATAGTCACGTACACAAAGGTCTATATAGATAGAAGACACATTGTCATCTTCCCGCACTGATCTTGACTCCATGCATTGCCTTAAAGTCGCCGTCTTTGGGCGTCACAAAGCTCGTGGAGTAGGACGCAGATGTGCATGTGTCTTTAGTTTGAAAGGAGCTGAAAGAGGAGCTTGAGGTGTCATCAAAACTCAAGTCGGTTAGGTAGCCTGGCTTAGAGGTTACATCACTGACCTCAACGTCTCCTGAAAGCATGGCCACCACTCTTGACATCGGTGGTCTCAAGGCATGAGATGCCTGAATGCACAACAGAGCAATGCCTATCATGCGTTTCACTTCTTCCATGTTGAATTCAGTCAGCTCATGATCGATTAGTTCAACTTCACGGCTTTTCTCGTGTAGATTCCATGCCTATATATATACACCACAATTTTATATCGGCTTATACCAATCAAAATGTATATAACTAACAAGGACGTACCCATTCAAGAAGATATTTTTTTTCATCATCCAGGCTCACATTAGAGTTTGGCCTTCCACTCACTAGCTCAAGAACCACAACACCAAACGCATACACATCTGTTTTCTCTGTTAGGTGTCCACGCATGGCATACTCTGGTGCAAGATATCCACTGCATTGGTACAACATCATGTGTTATAAACCCATAGTATTGTTGCAAAGAAGAAAAATTAGATGGTTTGGAGACACGTACATGGTCCCTGCCACTCTGGTACTTATGTGGGTTTTCTTGTCATCGTATAGCTTTGCAAGCCCAAAATCAGAAACTTTTGGGAGCAGCTTAGAGTCAAGCAAAATGTTGCTGGCCTTCACATCCCTGTGTATTATGCGAACACTGGCCTCCTCGTGGATGTAGGCTAGACCTCTGGCTACTCCCAAACATATCTCAAAACGGGTTGACCAATCAAGATGTAAGATCTTTTCACCTCCTGCAACATCCAAATTAGCTTGGCAGAGAATCAACGATAAATAAGTCATATTTTTGTTCATTACCAAATAGTGCATGATCGAGACTTCCATTCGGGAGGTACTCATATACGAGCAAACGATGATCTCCTTCATAGCAGCACCCGTAAAGCTTTACTAGGTTGCGATGCAGAACTGAAGAAATTGTTACGATTTCTGCAACAAATTGTCCCTTCCCGTGTCGAGATCCAACCGTCAACACTTTCACCGCGATCTCTCTTCCATCACTCAGGTTTCCCTGTTGAAAGTGTTAAATCATAACAAAAACGCCTGTGTAATTTGTTTATTTTGATATGGGCTTACCTTATAAACAGACCCAAATCCTCCCTCTCCAAGCTTGTTTGAGGGATCGAAATCTTGAGTGGCACTTTTAAGTTCAGAGTAAGCAAAAATGTAAGGCTTTGCGTCCATACTAAGCAGCTCTGCAACAAAACAATATTAACCAATTTGAAAGATGATATTCAAGCTCAAGGGCTTGTTTATGTTGTTATGACATTTATACCTTCATCATCTGTGTCACGCTTTCTGCTTTTTCGGATGATGAAGATAACCACGCCCGCAAAGAAGCTCAAAAGTCCTAGGCCAACAATAACACCCACAACAGTACCAATCCTATACTTTTCCTTTGATGGTGGCCTGTTAGCTACAGTTGGTGTAAAATCTGAACAACAATATGTAACACTTAGGCATCGGGAGATAGAAAAAAACTCAGGCAAAAGAAGAAGAAAAAAAAGAATTGTGATACCTGGTTTTGCACTGACAGCCGATATTAGTGGCCCATAAGTACCTAGAATAGGAATACTAAATGATCCTTTGCCAGCCCACAAAAGATGAATTTCAAGGTAATTTTCTGATACATTTGTTTTATATTCTCTCTGAACTGCTCGGACAGTAGTGTCGCCAGCTGTTCTGCGTATATCAAAATCCTTTTCAACAAGTCTTCCCTGGAAACACGGAGCTATGTCTCAGAATTCAGCAAGAAGATTATTACACCAACAAGTTAATTTGTAAAGCGTTAGGGCAGACCTGGACATAAATGTCAAAACGTCGTATTCCTAAACCTCTCCAAGACTTAGAACCAAGAATATCTATTTCAGCAAACTGAAGTGTTATGGTATAGCCTCCATTTTCTAGCCCCAACCCATAATACCTTAGGGAAGATGAAGAATGTCTTGCTGACTGAAAAAGCTCTGAGTCCAAAGTGTTGATAACCCATATATTATTGCTACTCCCGGCAAAAATTCCTACACTGCTGGCTGCCCATCTCTGAACATCACTCACGACAAATGAAGCTGTTCCAAGATCCTCGTCCTCCCTCTCAAATATTGCTCCGCTAACAGACCGTATTTGTGGGCCTCCGCAGTTGATCGAAAAGTCAGAATCTAGACACCAGTCAATAGAGAAAACCTTAAGCAAATCTTCTTCTTTTTTTCCAACAGAACATACAAGCACAGTTGAGAACAACGGTTATGATGATATCTCTCTGTCACACTTACATATTCCTTTGCCTCGATTGCAGGGGAAGTTCTTCTGCAGGCACTTCAGTCCTGGTAAAACCCTTTTAACAAAATGAAAACAGATTTAAAAAGAAGAAAAAATGAAATTGGAATTTCAGGCATATATCAACAAGAACATATTTAATAAAATCACCTATTGTCCAGACCTTCCAAGGTGAAGTAGTTAGCAACAAAGTTTCTGCACAAATAATGTTAGAGAAATAAATGGAGTAAATGTCGTGATTGGGAATCATGATCGTATCCTCCGTAATTGAGCGTCACGAATAAGTCTCCTATAATTGTGATTTGTCTTTATGATAAATATATTGTATGAGTTGTAAGTAGAATCGTCTCTGTTAGTATAAAACTTGTACAAACCCCACTTATCAATACACAGAAATTCTTGGATCTATTTTCTCTCTTCTCTGATCATTTTGACAAATAACATACAGTTTTGTTATGATTCTGATAAATATTTCCTATAAATAAAGGAAGCGAACAAATTTCTGAGATTGGAAAACACCGTGAATATAAGTAGAGATATAGGTGTTTGTTTACTTACAGTTTCAAGTTTGGTAAGCTGACCCATGAAGGAAGACTACCAGACAAATCATTGTACGAAACATCTCTGAAAAAATAAAAGAAGAATGATTAGGATCTACATAATATGTTATATATTCCAAAACATGAGTTTCCTGATTATCTTGTACAAAACTTGAGTCTATATCAGGACTTTGTGGCTTTCAAAGATGATCAATTATAAAGGACTTTGTAACTCACATATTGCGCAAAGTTTGGCTCTTTTGAGTGGGCAAAGAACCATTCAACGTGTTGTTTCCCAGAAACCTAATATGAAGACAACAAAGTTTTTTCCACAGTTATCACTGGTAGATAAGAACATAAAGACCCAAAAGAAGTAGAAAAGTACTTACAAGTGAGTAAGTTGATTTAAGTTGAAAAGTGAAGCCGGAATTGGTCCATGTAGTTTGTTGAAGCTTAAATCACTGGAAAACATACACGAATTGCACGGTAACACATTAAGTTAAAATGAATGGGGAAAAATGAGAAATAATATTATCAGCAATGTTAAGATCACTTCGTATTCTCGCGGTGACTTTCACAAATCATCTCACTCGTTTTACAGAAAAGACTCCGAAACACGCGGAAGTGTGTTCTACTTACACTTGTTGCAGACTTGAGTATTCCCCGATATTAGAGGGTATTGTCCCAGTGAGATTGCTGTTCCTCAATACTCTGCGACACATATCATCAATGTTACATACACGTAAGGAGGGAGAGGGAAACAGTTCATGAATTGGAGTAGAATTGCTGCCTTACAATATACTTAGAGATTTCATGTCTTTGATGAATTCAAGAGAAGAGCTTCCATTGGATATATCACCAAGACTCCTGCATTTAGGATAGGATTATGTGGAGGAGAGAGGGAAAGAAATAGAAAATAGTAAACAAGAATGATTCTGACACCAATGCAACAACACATACAGTTCTCTCAAAGAAGTTAAGTTGGAAAATGACGACGGTATCGGACCACTCAAACCAGTTCCGAGAATTTTCCTGCAGTAAAACATGGTAGCAACCGCTGAATCCCAAAGTTTAAATGCCACGAAGAATTTTCCACTAAGAGTAAAAATTAAGATAAAAGATATAAAAACAAGAGCAATGTAACAAATACATTAGATAGATATATATAACTGTAAAAAATGAAATCATTCTTACAAGATAGTAAGTTTGGTCCATTTTCCTATAAATTCCGGTATCGGACCAGTAACGTCCACATCGTTAAACCAACTGGTACAAACATTAAGGAAAATATTACCCCAGGGCAAAACGAAAAAATAATGTAAAGTAGAAATCCAACGATAAAACTTAATTATATGCGAATTCAATAAAAATAAAATCTTACGCGTCTTCCAGCTCTACAAGATTAGCAAATGATAAAGGTATTCCCCCTCTAAGTCCAGAATTTCCTAAGTATCTGCAATAAAAATGTAAGAAATGCTTACAACACTAGCTGATTTTGAAAGGTTATTAATTAAGTTTTCATATCTGAGTTAAAAACACTGCAGAAATGAATACATAAAAGTACTTTGTACATTCTCACATTTTCAGTAGTTTTGTACAATTCCCAATCTCAACTGGTATAGAACCGGAAAAGTTATTTAAACCAATACCACTGCATGCAGAAAATATATAAAAGATAGGTTTAATAATAAGGAAGCATCAAAATCTGACATTTATGATATATTTTAAGAAGAATGAAAAAGAAAAAGAAGAAGAAGAAGAAGCTTACAGCGATTTCAATTCTGTAAGCAAACCAATTTCCTTGGGAAGGGGGCCAGACAAGGCATTGATCCCAAAAGTTCTACAGTAGTTGAGGAACAGTTGGAGCGTGAGAGACAAGAAAGAGAGATTAAAAAAAAGGAAGAAGAAGATTTCATTCAATCAACAGCCTTACATCCATTCCATTCGAATCAAATTTCCAATTGCAGGAGAAAGGGGGCCTGTAAGAAAATTTTGAGCCAGGTTCCTAAAAAAAAGAGGCATGTGATTTTTGAGGTACAGTGAATGCATTCACAGGCTCTTTTTTTTATGATGATGATAAGAAAAAGAAAAAAAAAAAAAGGAAAAGGTAAAGTCTATACAGATTGGTGAGGTAGACCAAAGTCCAGAGCTGTGGAGGTATAGGTCCTACAGCATCTATCGCATAAACCTTGCTGTGGAAGTGAAACAACAACATGGCAACATTCAGTGGGTAAATGCACAGATTAAGACCAAAAAAAAGAAAGAAAAAAAGAGAAAGAGAGGTTGTTACTGTACAGGGCGGTGATGCGACAGATTGTGGAGTTGTTGAAAATGCATCGGCATTTGATGAGAGGGTTGTAGGCTTTGTCGTCGATGGTGATGCTCTCGTCGATGGCGGCGCCGGAGCAAAGTTCGCCGCTGATGTTCCATTCCTTCGCCGCCCTGATCTTCCAAGCCGCGAAGATGTAGTTCAAAGCTCGCGCTGTTGTTTATCACACAACAACCGTCAGTTTATTTAAACCAACTAATTATTTCAAAGTGTTTAACGACAGAGCAGAGACCTTCGTCGGGATGAGTAGTGGCCCTGGTTAGGTTTTGAGCTCGAAGGTGAACCGAACCGATGATACACAAGAGGAACAAGACAATGAGGAGCAGACACGTGGGCATCGTCGTCGACCGAGGTTTTACTACAACGGTTGTCTGTCTATCTTACTACACTAAAAGCTTAAGCTTTGTGTGTATCGTCGCCTTAAATATTGTCATAAATTTATTTGATTTTTTTATTGGCTTAAATTATCTTTCTTGATTTATATTCATTGACTTAATGACTTATATATGTACCAACCAAAACATGATAAGTGGACCACCGTCTTATTATAATGATCCAATTACAATTGATTTCAATCCGAAATTTTCCGTCGGCTATTGTTTCTTTTATTTTGTCATTTTCCGTCGGCTACTTGTTTCTTTGATTTTGTCATTTTCCGTCGGCTACTTGTTTCTTTGATTTTGTCATTTGCCGTGGCTCTTTCCTTCATGCTGATGATGATCACTTTATTAGTTAAATATCATTACAAAGTGGAACATAATAGAGAGATTGCAGGGATTAATTTAAAAGTTTGTTGATGAGGTGACGACGCACCACCAAATATTTGGCGAAATATCCGTCATAATGAAACGAACGTAATATATCCTTACATGTTATTTATGCTAATAGAGAAATAAAAGATATCTTAAATGAATCGGTCGTAGCATAAGAAATGGATGATTTCGAAAAGATAAGATGGACATGAGTTTCATAAACATAGTGAACTCTGTTAATAATTTGTAAAATGTAACCCGAAACCCTAAACCCTAAATTATTTTTAAAAATATTTTGCAATGGAATTGCGATGGAACCGTCGCAATTCCCTTGCAATTTTAGAGTTGCGATGGATTTGCGACGGATCCATCGCAATTCCGTTGCAAATTTGCGACGGATCCCTTGCCAAATCCTTGCAATTCCCTCGCAATATTACTTTCCTAATATCCGGTTTAAAAAAAGACGTGATACTTGGTTCGGTGATAAAAGTGAATCCAAGAGGCAATAATTTAAAAGTTTGTTGATGAGGTGACGACGCACCACCAAATATTTGGCAAAATATCCGTCCTAATAAAATGAACGTAATATATCCTTACATGTTGTTTATGCTAATAGAGAAATATAAGATATCTTAAATGAATCGGTCGTAGCATAAGAAATGGATGATTTCGAAAAATGATGATGGACATGAGTTTCATAAACATAGTGAACTCCGATAATAATTTGTAAATTGTAACCCAAAACCCTAAACCCTGAATTATTTTTAAAAATATTTTGCAATGGAATTTTGATGGATCCGTCGCAATTCCCTTGCAATTTTAGAGTTGCGATAGATTTGCGACGGATCCATCGCAATTCCGTTGCAAATTTGCGACGGATCCCTTGCAAAATCCTTGCAATTCCCTCTCAGTATTACTTTCCTAATATCCGGTTTCGAAAAAGACATGATACGTGGCTCGGTGATAAAAGTGAATCTAGGAGGCAATAATTTAAAAGATTGTTGATGAGGTGACTGACGCACCACCAAATATTTGGCGAAATATCCGTCCTAATAAAATGAACGTAATATATCCTTACATGTTGTTTATGCTAATAGAGAAGTATAAGATATCTTAAATGAATCGGTCGTAGAATTGGATGATTTCGAAAAGATTGATGATGACGAAGACTCTGATAGGAGTAGTGAATTCTTATAATTTGTTATATGTAACCCTAAACCCTAAACCCTAAACCCTTAATATTTTTTTAAACAATAAATCCACGATTTGCAATGGATTTGCGACGGCTCCCTCACAAATCCATTGCAAATTTGCTTTGCAAGGGACTTGCGACGGATCCTAATTATAATAAAATAAAAATAAAATCTAAAATGTGATAATATGATGATTATAATTTATAATTTGATTTTAAAATAAAACGAAAATATGTAATTTAAATAGAAATTTAAATTTATGATTAAATTAAATATTAGATATTCAAATAAAATTAAAATACATAATTGTATTTTGTAAACCCTAAACCCTTAATATTTTTTAAAACAATATATCAGATTGTTTACATGCCCATCATGACGAGACAAAAATGATTGGCGATCATCAAATTCTTCCAACACATAAAATCTATTATTCAACTTCACCAGCGGACAAACTCATTATGAAGTGCTTAAAACATTATTGAATCGAAGTGAAATATGTTTCTCCAACCAAAAGAAGAAAATAGTGTTCCTCATATAGTCACGTACACAAAGGTCTATATAGATAGAAGACACATTGTCATCTTCCCGCACTGATCTTGACTCCATGCATTGCCTTAAAGTCGCCGTCTTTGGGCGTCACAAAGCTCGTGGAGTAGGACGCAGATGTGCATGTGTCTTTAGTTTGAAAGGAGCTGAAAGAGGAGCTTGAGGTGTCATCAAAACTCAAGTCGGTTAGGTAGCCTGGCTTAGAGGTTACATCACTGACCTCAACGTCTCCTGAAAGCATGGCCACCACTCTTGACATCGGTGGTCTCAAGGCATGAGATGCCTGAATGCACAACAGAGCAATGCCTATCATGCGTTTCACTTCTTCCATGTTGAATTCAGTCAGCTCATGATCGATTAGTTCAACTTCACGGCTTTTCTCGTGTAGATTCCATGCCTATATATATACACCACAATTTTATATCGGCTTATACCAATCAAAATGTATATAACTAACAAGGACGTACCCATTCAAGAAGATATTTTTTTTCATCATCCAGGCTCACATTAGAGTTTGGCCTTCCACTCACTAGCTCAAGAACCACAACACCAAACGCATACACATCTGTTTTCTCTGTTAGGTGTCCACGCATGGCATACTCTGGTGCAAGATATCCACTGCATTGGTACAACATCATGTGTTATAAACCCATAGTATTGTTGCAAAGAAGAAAAATTAGATGGTTTGGAGACACGTACATGGTCCCTGCCACTCTGGTACTTATGTGGGTTTTCTTGTCATCGTATAGCTTTGCAAGCCCAAAATCAGAAACTTTTGGGAGCAGCTTAGAGTCAAGCAAAATGTTGCTGGCCTTCACATCCCTGTGTATTATGCGAACACTGGCCTCCTCGTGGATGTAGGCTAGACCTCTGGCTACTCCCAAACATATCTCAAAACGGGTTGACCAATCAAGATGTAAGATCTTTTCACCTCCTGCAACATCCAAATTAGCTTGGCAGAGAATCAACGATAAATAAGTCATATTTTTGTTCATTACCAAATAGTGCATGATCGAGACTTCCATTCGGGAGGTACTCATATACGAGCAAACGATGATCTCCTTCATAGCAGCACCCGTAAAGCTTTACTAGGTTGCGATGCAGAACTGAAGAAATTGTTACGATTTCTGCAACAAATTGTCCCTTCCCGTGTCGAGATCCAACCGTCAACACTTTCACCGCGATCTCTCTTCCATCACTCAGGTTTCCCTGTTGAAAGTGTTAAATCATAACAAAAACGCCTGTGTAATTTGTTTATTTTGATATGGGCTTACCTTATAAACAGACCCAAATCCTCCCTCTCCAAGCTTGTTTGAGGGATCGAAATCTTGAGTGGCACTTTTAAGTTCAGAGTAAGCAAAAATGTAAGGCTTTGCGTCCATACTAAGCAGCTCTGCAACAAAACAATATTAACCAATTTGAAAGATGATATTCAAGCTCAAGGGCTTGTTTATGTTGTTATGACATTTATACCTTCATCATCTGTGTCACGCTTTCTGCTTTTTCGGATGATGAAGATAACCACGCCCGCAAAGAAGCTCAAAAGTCCTAGGCCAACAATAACACCCACAACAGTACCAATCCTATACTTTTCCTTTGATGGTGGCCTGTTAGCTACAGTTGGTGTAAAATCTGAACAACAATATGTAACACTTAGGCATCGGGAGATAGAAAAAAACTCAGGCAAAAGAAGAAGAAAAAAAAGAATTGTGATACCTGGTTTTGCACTGACAGCCGATATTAGTGGCCCGTAAGTACCTAGAATAGGAATACTAAATGATCCTTTGCCAGCCCACAAAAGATGAATTTCAAGGTAATTTTCTGATACATTTGTTTTATATTCTCTCTGAACTGCTCGGACAGTAGTGTCGCCAGCTGTTCTGCGTATATCAAAATCCTTTTCAACAAGTCTTCCCTGGAAACACGGAGCTATGTCTCAGAATTCAGCAAGAAGATTATTACACCAACAAGTTAATTTGTAAAGCGTTAGGGCAGACCTGGACATAAATGTCAAAACGTCGTATTCCTAAACCTCTCCAAGACTTAGAACCAAGAATATCTATTTCAGCAAACTGAAGTGTTATGGTATAGCCTCCATTTTCTAGCCCCAACCCATAATACCTTAGGGAAGATGAAGAATGTCTTGCTGACTGAAAAAGCTCTGAGTCCAAAGTGTTGATAACCCATATATTATTGCTACTCCCGGCAAAAATTCCTACACTGCTGGCTGCCCATCTCTGAACATCACTCACGACAAATGAAGCTGTTCCAAGATCCTCGTCCTCCCTCTCAAATATTGCTCCGCTAACAGACCGTATTTGTGGGCCTCCGCAGTTGATCGAAAAGTCAGAATCTAGACACCAGTCAATAGAGAAAACCTTAAGCAAATCTTCTTCTTTTTTTCCAACAGAACATACAAGCACAGTTGAGAACAACGGTTATGATGATATCTCTCTGTCACACTTACATATTCCTTTGCCTCGATTGCAGGGGAAGTTCTTCTGCAGGCACTTCAGTCCTGGTAAAACCCTTTTAACAAAATGAAAACAGATTTAAAAAGAAGAAAAAATGAAATTGGAATTTCAGGCATATATCAACAAGAACATATTTAATAAAATCACCTATTGTCCAGACCTTCCAAGGTGAAGTAGTTAGCAACAAAGTTTCTGCACAAATAATGTTAGAGAAATAAATGGAGTAAATGTCGTGATTGGGAATCATGATCGTATCCTCCGTAATTGAGCGTCACGAATAAGTCTCCTATAATTGTGATTTGTCTTTATGATAAATATATTGTATGAGTTGTAAGTAGAATCGTCTCTGTTAGTATAAAACTTGTACAAACCCCACTTATCAATACACAGAAATTCTTGGATCTATTTTCTCTCTTCTCTGATCATTTTGACAAATAACATACAGTTTTGTTATGATTCTGATAAATATTTCCTATAAATAAAGGAAGCGAACAAATTTCTGAGATTGGAAAACACCGTGAATATAAGTAGAGATATAGGTGTTTGTTTACTTACAGTTTCAAGTTTGGTAAGCTGACCCATGAAGGAAGACTACCAGACAAATCATTGTACGAAACATCTCTGAAAAAATAAAAGAAGAATGATTAGGATCTACATAATATGTTATATATTCCAAAACATGAGTTTCCTGATTATCTTGTACAAAACTTGAGTCTATATCAGGACTTTGTGGCTTTCAAAGATGATCAATTATAAAGGACTTTGTAACTCACATATTGCGCAAAGTTTGGCTCTTTTGAGTGGGCAAAGAACCATTCAACGTGTTGTTTCCCAGAAACCTAATATGAAGACAACAAAGTTTTTTCCACAGTTATCACTGGTAGATAAGAACATAAAGACCCAAAAGAAGTAGAAAAGTACTTACAAGTGAGTAAGTTGATTTAAGTTGAAAAGTGAAGCCGGAATTGGTCCATGTAGTTTGTTGAAGCTTAAATCACTGGAAAACATACACGAATTGCACGGTAACACATTAAGTTAAAATGAATGGGGAAAAATGAGAAATAATATTATCAGCAATGTTAAGATCACTTCGTATTCTCGCGGTGACTTTCACAAATCATCTCACTCGTTTTACAGAAAAGACTCCGAAACACGCGGAAGTGTGTTCTACTTACACTTGTTGCAGACTTGAGTATTCCCCGATATTAGAGGGTATTGTCCCAGTGAGATTGCTGTTCCTCAATACTCTGCGACACATATCATCAATGTTACATACACGTAAGGAGGGAGAGGGAAACAGTTCATGAATTGGAGTAGAATTGCTGCCTTACAATATACTTAGAGATTTCATGTCTTTGATGAATTCAAGAGAAGAGCTTCCATTGGATATATCACCAAGACTCCTGCATTTAGGATAGGATTATGTGGAGGAGAGAGGGAAAGAAATAGAAAATAGTAAACAAGAATGATTCTGACACCAATGCAACAACACATACAGTTCTCTCAAAGAAGTTAAGTTGGAAAATGACGACGGTATCGGACCACTCAAACCAGTTCCGAGAATTTTCCTGCAGTAAAACATGGTAGCAACCGCTGAATCCCAAAGTTTAAATGCCACGAAGAATTTTCCACTAAGAGTAAAAATTAAGATAAAAGATATAAAAACAAGAGCAATGTAACAAATACATTAGATAGATATATATAACTGTAAAAAATGAAATCATTCTTACAAGATAGTAAGTTTGGTCCATTTTCCTATAAATTCCGGTATCGGACCAGTAACGTCCACATCGTTAAACCAACTGGTACAAACATTAAGGAAAATATTACCCCAGGGCAAAACGAAAAAATAATGTAAAGTAGAAATCCAACGATAAAACTTAATTATATGCGAATTCAATAAAAATAAAATCTTACGCGTCTTCCAGCTCTACAAGATTAGCAAATGATAAAGGTATTCCCCCTGTAAGTCCAGAATTTCCTAAGTATCTGCAATAAAAATGTAAGAAATGCTTACAACACTAGCTGATTTTGAAAGGTTATTAATTAAGTTTTCATATCTGAGTTAAAAACACTGCAGAAATGAATACATAAAAGTACTTTGTACATTCTCACATTTTCAGTAGTTTTGTACAATTCCCAATCTCAACTGGTATAGAACCGGAAAAGTTATTTAAACCAATACCACTGCATGCAGAAAATATATAAAAGATAGGTTTAATAATAAGGAAGCATCAAAATCTGACATTTATGATATATTTTAAGAAGAATGAAAAAGAAAAAGAAGAAGAAGAAGAAGCTTACAGCGATTTCAATTCTGTAAGCAAACCAATTTCCTTGGGAAGGGGGCCAGACAAGGCATTGATCCCAAAAGTTCTACAGTAGTTGAGGAACAGTTGGAGCGTGAGAGACAAGAAAGAGAGATTAAAAAAAAGGAAGAAGAAGATTTCATTCAATCAACAGCCTTACATCCATTCCATTCGAATCAAATTTCCAATTGCAGGAGAAAGGGGGCCTGTAAGAAAATTTTGAGCCAGGTTCCTAAAAGAAAGAGGCATGTGATTTTTGAGGTACAGTGAATGCATTCACAGGCTCTTTTTTTTA
>PKMM01054866.1:111093-130982 GCA_002933915.1 Eutrema heterophyllum
GTCCTTCGGGTCACCGGGTCCGTGGGTTGACCAGGTTCGATACAGTCCGACCGCAATCAACAATTAGTGAAATTATATATATATATATATATTATGAAAACTAATATATCTCTTAGATATGTTTGAAAAAAATATGTTAAACTAACAAAGTAATTATTATTGTAGTTGATAAAATATTATTCATAAACGAAAGAAGATCATAAAGTACTACATTGTAAAATTAAAATGACTCAATAAGAACAATAAAAGAAGCCCTGATTGCACTATAATTTTTTACTTACCATGATCTATCCGGGTCAATGATTATGTCTAGTTCACGGTTATTTGCTGAGTTTTTACGAGTTTTACCGGATTTTATAGTCTCGGGTTTTAGAGCTATATCCGGACCGGATTGTTGTATGGATTCTGGGTTTTTCAAGATCTGAAAACTTAATCTATAAAAAAATTATCCCACGCGGGTGCACGGATGAGAATCTAGTATAATCTTAATTGGGAAAAATGGTCATTTAAATTACGAACTTACAGGTTTTTGCCAAAAAAAATACAGACTCTTTAGTGAGCCGAAAAACACACGAACTTTAGTTAACCGAGTCAGATTAAATATCAAATTAGTCAACGTGTATTAATCCTAATCCATGTTAAGTATCTTTTAAATCCTACACTACGTCGTTTCAACAAAACCCAAAAAACACAAAAAAACACAAAAAACACAAAATCCACCGCTACGCAACCCAGAAATTAACGATGATGTCTTCATCTTTTTTTTTTTGGATAAGTTGATGTCTTCTTCTTCACTTCCTTTTCTCTTCTCACGATTCTTCTCTTCCTCCTTTTTTTTTTTTGAATCAATTTCTTCTCTTCCTCTTATCTTCTCTTCCATTCTCAATTTGCTCTTCCATTCTCGATTGGCAAATCGATTCTGAATTCCTTCTTATCTTCTCTTTTCTTCTTGATTTGCAAATCGGACCGGATTCCTTCTTCTCTTCTATTTGACGGAGCCGTTGTCAAGACACAACGAGTTGAAATGAAGAGTTTGGAGGAACTCGGATTCTCTCATGAAACCTCCGAGTGGGCATGCCCAGCCTTCGCTCAAGACGTGCATCCATTTGAAACGGGAAAATAGTATGAGATAGATTCGTGCTTCTTCTCTCGCCGCCGTGGCTCCTCCACGACAAGCTCCACCATCTTCCCTCCGTCGGGCGCGATCAGGCCCAGCCCGGATTCCTCCGCGAAGGCCTCGTGCTTTCGAAGGGAAAGAAACAGAATCTTCTGCTGTCGATTGCAATCTTCCACGCTCGAATCGACCTCCTCGTTCCTTGCCTGATTCTCTTATTCCAAACGGTCCATCGAGTCTCGAATCTTTGAGTCACGACTCGCCTCCTCCTCCGCCAAGATCTCATTAGCGATGGAGAGAAATCTTCTGCTGTCGATTGAGAAGAAGAAAAAGACATCATCGTTGATTTCTGGGTTGCGGAGCGGTTGATTTTGTGTTTTTTTTGGGTTTTGTTGAAACGACATAGTGTAGGATTTAACAGATAATTAACGTGGATTATGATTAATACACGTTGACTAATTAATTTGATATTTAATCTGGCTCGGTCAACTAAAGTTCGTGTATTTTTTGGCTCATTGATATGCTCAAATTAATACCCTAAAAAGTACTAAAGCAGTGTTGTAGTATAGTTAGGGGTCGAACACAAGAACTCCAGATATCGCACAATAGATTATATAGATGAGAATTAAGCTAAACCAAAATATGTAAACGAAAGCAAGTACGTAAATTAAATGAGTTGTAAATCAATGGGGAAAAGGATAGGCTCAGGGTATTTCTCAGGAATTCAATGAATGCAGATAAACTAACTAACAGGATTCAGATTTAGCGCAGTCCTTGAACTCAAATCACTAAAATATAGCTAACCAACTCTCGTTGCGAAAACTATCTAAGTCTAAATCCTAGAATTCCAAATCTCTTTGCGAATCTTAAAATCTAAACCAGCTTTTAGTTCAGGTTTGATTTGTTCACAAAACAACTAAACCAAATCTCTTTGCGAATAGTTATTTTGCTCACCTAGGTTCTATCAGGTAATTAATCGCACTCTCGTGCCTAACTAATTATCCTAAGATCTAAGTTCCAGATTCGTCAACCTAGAATTAGCTATGGGAACAACCTAAGGTGAAGAACTAATTTAGATGGTGAATCCTAATTATCAAATCAACCTAACATTCAGAGAAATCCCTTATGAGAACCCTGAACCTAACAAGGAATCTACTCAGACATGGATATTGAAAACAACATGATTGAATAGATCATCAAAGAAATCAATAAGAAACAGGAGTTTGTCTCTCCAAAAACCCTGTAACAAATCTCTCTCAAAGTATCAAGAATAAAATAAAGCTTAGCCAACAAAAGTGGCTGAAAAACCTAATTATAATGTTAAAACACGTTTTGGGGCTTCTTGTAATTATTAAAGACTTCTGGACCAAAGTGCAAATTCTCAAGACTTGTAAAAAGTCGCGTTTCCTGTTTCCTGTAGTTAGTATCGACCGACACTAAGGTAGTATCGACCGACACTAGTCACTGCTCGCCAGACTGGACTGTCTTCACGAAAACTGGCATAATTTTTGATCGCACCGTTGGAATGACCTCAAACCACTTCCAAATGAAAGCTAATCCAAGGATCTGTCTTGTGTCCAAATTTGAGCTCAATCCATCGGTGGAAAGTTCTTCAAATCTTCATTTAAAGTCGCGACTCGTGCTTCAGTGAGTATCGACCGATACTAGGTAGTATCGATCGATACTGAGGCCTCACGTCGGGTACTCAGCTACACGAACTTCTGTTTTGCTCCAAAATGCTCCAAAATGCTACAGAAATCTCCAATATCTCCAATTATGCTCCAAACGTGCTAAAACCTGTAAAAGACTCTAAAACACTACAAAATAGTAGAAAGACTCTATAAAACGGACCTATATCATGGCCTAAAAGGGGTAAAAACCATGATATATCACTCATTAAAGAGTCTGTATTGTTTTTTGGCAAAAACATGTAAGTTAAGCTCTCACGCTCTTCCTGACTGATACCCGAGCCAAAGTCAAGCTATGCGACGTTAAACAAGCGCTTGGTGGGAGGCAACCCACCGGTAAGTGTACATATCTTATCTTTTCCTTTGTTTTTGCTTTCACTAACATTTTCTAATTTTTAGTTTTGATTTTAAGTGTCTCAGGTAAAAAAACAAAAAACAAAAACAAAAAAAGGGTCGAACATAACATAATCGATCGATACCACCTGGGTATAGATCGATGGCGAAGGTCCAGAAAATCGGACATCGATCGATGCAAGGCGTCAGAGAAACAAAAATCGATCGATGCATATCTTGCATCGACCGATACTGACCCAGGTAAGTCAACTTTGATTTTTTCTTGATTTTCTTTCTTTGAGTCTGTTTTACCTCCTTCTTGATTTATTTTCACACCGGGACGGTGTGAAGTAAGTCTGGGGGAGGGTATTTGTCGTTACTAACGCTATTTTCTTTCTTTTGTTTTTCCTTTTGAGTCATTTTGTTTGTTTCTTGAGTCGTTTTATCGAGTCAAAACTTGTTGGAGATGATGATCACGACCATTGAATTTTTATGTGATTTTGCATCTAAGTGACCATTGTTACAGAGTTAGCTTCAGATCAGACTAATGGAAAATCTAAAGGCTGACTGGTTAATCAGAGGCATCCATGTTTCCAGAAAAATTCAAAAAGCTTGAGCTAATTTCTGAGCTCTTCCTTTTACCTCATCATCGTGATTGGTGTCTTCAGAGCTTGACTCCTCATTCGTATCTGACAAGACGACATGTGTGAAAATATGGTACTCCTCTCCCTTATTTAAAATAAAAAGCAGAAAAGATGAAATGATTTTCTTTCGAGTAAAGGGCTAGGAAAATTTCCATCGATCCCATTATTTTACTTCGAAAGAGATGATCACACAAAGTTGGAAGCGAGGGCTAGGAAAATTTCCCGTGATCCCATTATTCGCCTACATCATTGATTTAAAAGGGGATGAACCAGGGATTCGGTGGCAAACACCATCAATACTCGCGTCTCGTAAACCTTGAAATATATACCCAAAGAGAAGAAAATGAGAAAAGAATAAGTCTGGGGGAAGGAAAAAGTATCAAAGGTTGTGTTGTTGTCTTGTCACGATATCGAAAGGGAAAGAGTCTAGAAGGTTCTTGGCACTATGATCCTTGATGAGACCCAGCAGTGATAGCTTTGGATTATTCTGTGAAATAATGAGTTGAATCTAGGAGGCTGCGAATGCTTGCAGAGAAGTACATGGTGGTTCGATATGGAGCTAGTTTTGCAATACGTGGATTACTAAGGTAATGGTCATTGCAGAATTCTAAAGGAAATGTGAGTCTCCGTGTTTTCAACTTTTTTTTCTTGCTTAGTTTTCTGTTTGCTTGAGGACAAGCAAAAGGTTAAGTCTGGAGGAATTGATATACTTGGTTTTTACCGTTTTCTATCGTATGTTTTGGTATTTCTTTTAATCATTTTATCGAGTCAAAGTCCGTTTTAGAGTCTTTTAGTCCTTTATTTAGATATATCAGGTAAAAAGGGCGTCTAAGGATGAAATTGGAGTTACGGGGCAAAAACGCACGAAACCGTGAAGAAAGGAGCAGAATCGGTCGATGCAAGGAGTGCATCGATCGATGCAACAAACCAGAGATTTTCCAATCGATCGATGCAAAGGAGTGCATCGATCGATGCAACAAACCAGAGATTCTTCAATCGATCGATGCAAGGAGTACATCGATCGATGCAGCAAACCAGAGAAACAACCATCGACCAATGCAAGGAGGTGCATCGGTCGATGCAAGCCGGCGAGAAGAAAAAGGAAATTTCTGTTTTTCCTATTTTGTTCTGGAAAACTCCATATTTTGACCTAATTCGACCTATACCTATAAATACTCTATTTATAGCCTCTTTGACGGCACCGCTTGATACCACAACTTTTACAGACACTTTTCACAGCTCTCTATTCTATTCAGACTTTTTGCTCTTGATCATCGTAAGCTTTGGAGAAGATTCTTGGCATCTATTGAGAAGAATTCTAAACCCTTTCTCTCTTAATTTATACTATGTCTTCTTCATCTCTTTGCGTGTTCTCTGTTTCCATGTCTGAGTAGTCTATTAGTTAGGTTTAGGGTTTCAAGGGGATCCATGAATCATTAAATTAGACACAGATAGGGATTTATCTTTTGTGGTTTTCGCTTATTGTTGTGTTTAATGCTTAGGCTTGAGCTAACTGATATGCTCAAATTAATACCCTAAAAGTACTAAAGCAGTTGTCGTAGTATAGTTAGGGGTCGAACACAAGAACTCCAGAATTCACACAATAGATTATGTAGATTAGAATCAAGCTAAACCAGAAAGATGTAAATTAAAGCAGTGCGTAAAGTAAATAAGTTGTGAATCAATGGGAAAGAAGATAGGCTCAGGGTATTTCTCAGGAATTCAATGAATGTAGATAAACTAACTAACANACGGACCTATATCATGGCCTAAAAGGGGTAAAAACCATGATATATCACTAACCGCTAGGTCCATGAACTGGGGCTTAATCTAAGAGCGCAGAAGTGTATTAGGTTGCTAGAAAGAACATAAGCGAGCAGATTGTCCTAGTAGTGCGGAAGTGTATTAGGGCGATTCGTGAACATATTGAACCTACTCGTTAAAGCTGATCTAGAACTCTATGAGCACGGCAGTGGATTAGGGTGTTAGGTTTAGTAACCATGAGCACGGCAGTGGATTGGTTAATATTTATGTTAGAGTTCGAAACTGGAGTTTAATTATTCCGTGAATAGTTGTCTGATTTGTGATCTTTGGATTCCTGCGAATGAACCCTTGACCTAACGCCTTTCTTTTACTGAATTTACATCGTTTTATTTGCTTCATTACTTTTACAAAAACCAACCATATTCTTGTCTTAGCTTAATTTTATAATTGCGAGAATTGTAGCGTACCTTTGGTCTCTGTGGATTCGATCCTAAAGTACTGCATTGACAACCATTATGATTGCGGTAGTGTAAGTTTTAGTATTAATTGACTGAGTGAAAACGCTTAAATCACTCGTATTTCTGGAGTTACCTTCTGCTATGTAATGATGTAACACCAAATTGGTCGTGTCGCACACCGCTTCCTACTAATGGGTCGTTCCAGTCGCATAAAAATGCAATGCATCTCAAACCGAGCATTCCCGGGTACTGAACATCAAAAATCTCACGTACGACACCATAGTATACAAGATCACCGGACTGAATAGATACACCGTAATCTGAAGTTGTCGCACTCCTATCATCCCGAAGAATCTTAAAAGCGTACCGCCGTGTGCTATATATCAGATGTGACTGCACGTTTGCTAGTGGAAAGCACACAATTTCTTCTAACCACGTGGGAAATCTTTGTCTGTTAGCCTTCTCTGTCGTGACCTGCACGAATAAAATCAAAAATGAGTAAAATAAATCATTCATTATATATGATATTTAAAGACACAGCAATCAAAACACTTACATAATCTCTTAACCAACGTCCGAACTCTTCCTGTTTGAGCTCGATTAGCTCGTCCTTTGTTTTGTTCGGAAATGCAAAACGTTGGTAAGCCATATACAGCCTGTGAGATTGAAGCGATCATCACGTTAACATATATATAATAAATAACCCAATAAGTACTAATTAATAATTTGGTTTAATATAATACCTCTCATATTCTTCAATTCCATCGCAGTTTGTGAGAATATACATATGCAAATGATCCAGCTCCTGTGCTGAAAGTCTCCGCTTCTTGCCTTTTCCACTAAGTCATCCAATCTCAAAGAATATATGAGGAACATCGACCGAATAGAAAGGTAGTACCCCTCCGTCATCATGTCGAGGTTGTCTACGACTATTCGTTTTGACTTGTGATGGAAAGTAGAACTCGGCAAAATGTGAGGTTTCTTCATTGATGCTCTGTGCGACAATAGAACCCTCCAATTTGCTCAAAATTTTCACCTTCTTTTTTAGATGAAACATATACCGTTCGAAAGGATACATCCAACGGTACTGAACCGGGCCCCCAAGCTCTGCTTTTCGAGGGAGATGAATTGTTAGATGTTTCATAACATCAAAGAAGGAAGGCGGAAATATCTTCTCCAAATTGCAAAGGATTACGAGTATATTATTCGCAAGGTTGCGGATACCGTCTGATGTAAGAGATCGCGAACATATATCTCGGAAAAATGCACCAATCCCTGCATAATATGCATAACAAATGAATAAATAAATACTAAAGTATTGTGTAAAGTATTAAAAAATTAATTTAATGATTGTACTTGCAATTGCTTCGTGGACATTACGTGGTAGAAGACATGCAAAGGCAAATGGAAGGAGGCGCTGCATCACCACATGACAATCATGACTTTTCATCCCAGTAAACTTCTCTTCTCCATGATCAACGCAGTTCCGAAGGTTAGATGCGTATCCGTCCGGGAATCTAACACTTTTGGTAATCCAGTTAAAAAACTCGGCCTTTGAAGGTTCATCCAACCGAAAAGCCGGGACCGGAGGCTTTCCGTTCCCTGTCACATGTAGTGCTCTACGAGAACAAATGTCTGGCAAGTCCAATCTAGACTTCAGATTGTTCTTCGTCTTCCCTTGGACATTGAGAACGGTGTTCATAATGTTGTCGAAAAATTCTTCTCAATGTGCATGACATCCAGATTATGCCTCAAAAGATGGTCTTTCCAATAAGGCAAATCCCAGAAAATACTCCTCTTGTGCCAATTATGCACGTTGCCACAACCATCAACATGATGATGCCCGTTACCACCACAATCAACGGTCTTATCTGCACCAAAATCTCTGAACTGAGTCAACAAATACTGTCCATCTAAGTCAGGAGGTGGACCATCAACTACTTTCCGGTTCTTCCTAAACAAATGGTGCTCCAACGATAGGGATGACCGCTTGGTAGGAATTGCCTATGACAATCAAACCAAGACGTTTTGCGTTCGTGCTTCAATTGGAACGCATATGTGTTATCTTGACAGTAAGGGCACGATAACCTTTTGTGCGTTGTCCATCCTGATAACATGTTATATGCTAGAAAATCGCTAATGGTCCACATAAGTACCGATCGCATGATGAAATTCTGCTGACAAGAAACATTAAACGCATCAACACCTTGGTCCCATAACATTCGCAGCTCATAAATCAATGGCTGCAAAAACACATCAAATGATCTCTTCGGATGCTCTGGTTCAGGAACGAGAATGCTAAGGAACAAGAACTCCCGTCTCATGCACAAAGATGGCGGCAAATTGTAAGGTGTAACAATTACCGGCCACAAAGAATATTGTCTGTCGTGCTTCCCAAAAGGGTTGAAACCATCAGTACATAATCCAAGGTATATGTTCCTCGCCTCATACACAAAACTAGGATACATTGATTGAAAATGTTTTCATGCTCCTGCGTTTGACGGATGAGCGATTTCTCCATCCGTTGTATGCTCTGCATGCCATCTCATTGCTCCCGTTGTACGCTCTGACTGATATAACCTCTTCAATCTCTCTGTTAACGGCAAATACCACGTCTATTTATATGGCACTAACACTCTTCCCCCTCTTTCCTTATACCGAGGTTTGCGACAAAAATGCCACGTCAAACGGTCTGCGTCCTCTCTCCAGTAGAGCATACAGTTGTCGATGCTTACATTAATCATCTGATACGACAATCCTAGACCAGCAAAAAAGTTTATGTATCTAATAGTATGATGCCGGTGCAATCAAATTGAAATTCGTCTTTATACCCATCAACCTAGTTGCAGTTGATAAAGGGGAATGTCCACCTCTACACCCATCATATAACAGATGTTTAGCAGCGTCTAACATATCAAAGAATCTCCGAGCTTCTGCGTTAGGTTCTTCTCCTCTATCTCCATACTCAGCAACCAATGGTATAGTTTCACGGAATGCATCGTTCACCATCTGAACATGGCCTACGGTACTTTCTACTTCCATTGCAGGTTCTTCTAAGCTAGTGTTATCCTCAATATACTGTGCACTAGTACTAGTAGAATTATCCACCATTGTATCATTTTCTCCATGATAATACTAAATCTTGTAACCCGGCACAAACCCATTACAATAGAGGTGTGACCATACTTCATCTATCACGATAAATCTACGATTCCGATATTTAGTACAAAGGCAGTAGATTTTACCGTTTTTTTTTGTTTTCTTCTGCAAACCCGCAAATGCCATGAATTCCTACAGGCCTTCTTTGAATTCCTCCGTAACTAGGCCCGTGTCCGTAATTTGATGAGGCTTGTTCATCCATGATCGAAAATAATTATAAGGATCTGAAGAAGACATTTTGGTAAGAAATTGTAGATGAGAGGTTTTTTTTATGTGATTGTAAATGAAAGGGGTGGATACGTTTTTATAAGAAAATTGTGCGCGCTTTTCAACTGATTTCCGACAGATTTCCGACGGATACCGACAATATTCAAACGGCTACCGACAATATTCAAACGGTTATGTAATATCTATACTCTTTCGAACGGCTACAACATCCGTCTAAATTCCGTCGGAAATCCGTCAGAAATATTCTGACGGACATAATCGTCGGCAAACCGTCGTAAATTTTTGACGGATTTCCGACGGATGTTACTTTTGTCCAAATTCCATCGAAAATCCGTCAGAATATTCCGCCGGAATTAAGTATGTCAGAAAGGCCGTCGGAAATGCCCATGTTTTCTTGTAGTGTTACTATGATCTCATCGAGTCATTCTCCGAGACCTCAAGATCAACCTTCTGCTAAAGACTCGTAATTTTGGCACGTAAAAAGACTGGATCATCTTCTGGCGATCGTCATCGGGGAGCTGCAAATGACGAGGTGGATGAGACATCTCGAATAGATCCCATCCTTACGACCTTCCCCTTTTTCTTAAGGGCAACCTACAATTCAAGTTACATTTAATTAGAATTTTGTTAAAAAATATTAAAAAATAATAAGTTCAAAATTAATTATTCGATACCTCCTCGAAGATCCGGTCAATATCGGGTGTGGTCAACCCTCTAGACTAGACCGACGAACCGCCAGGTGATAGCTACTAAGAGAGTTGTGTCTCTCGCTCGGTGACCTTGGAAGTCACCTCGTTGAAGATCATCTCGGCCTTCTTCCAGTGCGTTTTCTCAAAAACCTTCGTCATCGAAGGGAGTACACCTCCGTTTTCTGCGGCCTATGAAAAAAAAACAACGTTATTGATCAAATCAAGTAAATAACATAAACAAAATAATTTAAATAAATTTAATTACCATTTATAGACGAACACCCACAAAAGGCATTTCGCCGGCTGTTTGAGGCAAAGCCACGGGTTTGCCGTCCAGACCAACGGTGTTGCGGGAAGCCGAACACTTCTCCGCAACAATTATTGACTCTGGATCCAGCCAATACCGCACCAAGCCGTCCCAAACTGCTTTATCCATGTGAATGGGCCTTGCATCACCGCCATTCTTCTTCCATATATAGTTTCTTCCAATCACATATTGTACCGTTGAGGCGAGCCTTCACCTTCTCGAGGAACAATGTCTTCACCTCTTCATGAATCGACTGATCCCAGTCACATTTTTGCTGCATGCGAAACAAAAATAATTAAATATTTTATAAAATTAGATTAACTATATATATATATATATNAAAGACTATATCGAACTAGTCTTCGGCTTCTCTCTTAGTGTCATCACCTCCTTTTCCAAAATATCAAACTTTGAGCGCATTTCTTCAAAGCTCTTCAGTTGTTTTCCCATCTCTTCTAATTGAGCCTCCACCGTTTCTAATTTTTTTGCTTGTTGCTCAAGTTCTCACTACAAGAAAACAGGGTGTTTTCCGACGGCCATAATTCCGTCGGAAATTTCCGACATATTTCCGACGGGAATTGGACGAAAATAACATCCGTCGGAAATCCGTCAGAAAAAGGACCCGTCGGAAATTTTTGACAGATTTCTGACGCCAATGATCCGTCGGAAAAAAACCGACGGATTGTTGATAGATGATGTAACCGTTTGACGTTACCGACGGATTTTCGATGACGACCATCCGTCGGACACATTCCGACGGGTTTCCGATGGATTGTAGCCGTTTGAAATAATATGTACGTTACATAGCCGTTTGAATATAGCCGTTAAATCCGTCGGAAATCCGTCGGAAAACGCGTACATTTTCCTTATAAAAACGTATCCACCCTCTCATTTACAATCACAAAAAAAAAAAACCTCTCATCTACAATTCCTTACGAAAATGTCTTCTTCAGATCCTTATAATTATTTTCAATCATGGATGGACAAGCCTCATCAAATTCCGGACACGGGCCTAGTTACGGAAGAATTCAGAGAAGGTCTGTAAGAATTCATGGCATTTGCGAGTAAACAGAAGAAAGCGAAAAAAAACGGTAAAATCTACTGCCCTTGTACGAATTGTCGGAATTGTAGATTAATCGTGATAGATGAAGTATGGTCACACTTATATTGTCATGGGTTTGTGCCGGGTTACAATGGTGGATAATTATGCTAGTACCAGTGAACAGTATATTGGGGATAACGCTAGCTTAGATAAACCTGCAATGGAAGTATAAAGTATTGTAGGTCATGTTCAGATGGTGAACGATGCATTCCGTGAAAGTATGCCATCGGTTGCTGAGTATGGAGATAGAGGGGAAGAACCTAACGCAGAAGCTCGGAAATTCTTTGATATGTTAGATGCTGCTTAAAATCCTTTATATGATGGGTGTAGAGGTGGACATTCCCCTTTATCAGCTGTAACTAGGATGATGGGTATAAAAACGGATTTCAATTTGAGTGAGGAGTGCGTGGATGCAATCGCTGATTTTGTGAAAGACATTTTGCCAGAAGATAACTTGCACCGACATCATACTATGAGATACAGAAACTTGTTGCTGGGCTAGGATTACCGTATCAGATGATAGATGTATGCATCGACAACTGTATGATATACTGGAGAGATGACGCAGACCGTTCGACATGTCGTTTTTGCCGCAAACCTCGGTATAAGGAAACAGGTGGAAGAGTGCCAGTGCCATATAAACGGATGTGGTATTTTGATAACACCATATTTTACATCTTTTTAAGACTTTGTTTTCATAGGTTTTAATCCCACTTTGTATAGTTTTGGGGTCTTATCATGCATTTGAGTCTCATTTTGTTTTAACTTGCATTTTAGAAGTCCTAAAGAGTTTTGTGTCGTTTTTGGCTTGGTGGAACCTTTTTCAGGTATTTAGGAGTGCTTGGAGCAGCTTGGATCAAAGGAGACACTTGGAGTTCGCAAGAAGATCGAAACAGGAGCAAAATGAGTAAAATACACGTCCAATCGGTTTCAAAACCGATCACTGAAACCGATCAAGATTTCCTGATCAAGACGATGTGCCTGAAAGATCCAACCGGAAGAACACCTTGCCCTTTGAATTAGACTGGGAGCTAAATTGAGTTATCGTTCTACTGGAAGTGGTTTCATGTCATTCGCATCAGCGGTTCGAGAGATGTGTTTGATTTACTGAAGACATGTCATTACCGGAAAATGCAGCGGCAATCCGAAGCAGCTGAAATATCATGTCGTATGGAAGCCTTCCCTTACCCATTTTAATCTCATATTTGAACACAAGATAGAAAATTGAGTTAGCTTCGCGTGAGCGTTGGATTCGTGTCATTCAGGGCTGTGGTTCAAGAGTTGTGGCCAATATAGTGAAGACCTGTCAAGCCAAAATCTTCAAACCGGTCGCCAAGGCTGATTGCAGAATTTTAACAAGCGAGATCGGTTGCAAACCGATCCCTTAAACCGATGCCGTCACTTTTAGTGCCCCTTTTTGTATTTAAGTCATTTTTGTCCACTAAAAACATAAGTCTTCTTTCCCCAAAACGAAAAGTCTCTCTTGGGAGAGCTCAAGAACACCCTTTGGTGTTCTTGAATGGATCTTCATGTATATTTCACATAAGGGAAGATTTCTTCACTTTTATTTCATATTATATCTATTTGATTCTTCTTCTTTCTTTTTTATGGTTTACTTTTGTGATTCTTGTTGTTTTTGTGAGTTGACTTTTTATGGGTTCTTCGTGTTCTTGTGAATAGCTTTTTGTTGGATCATGATTAGGCTTGATTTGGATGGTTTGATGATTGCTTGTTGATGTTTAGGCTTAGATAATCATTTGTTCACATGTTTAGAAGTGATCTTAATGCTAGAGTTGAATTAGCTACTCAATTTCTAGATCATGGTCGATTTACACTCGAGAGAGGTTTGGTAGATTGTCTAGAAGATTTCTAAACGTGCTTTTCATTCTTAACCGATGGCCATCGTGATTAAGGTGAATTGTTGGCTTAAAAAGGACTTGCGTTTTATGCTTGTTGATAATTTGGTTGCAATTGGGAGATTAGCTAATTCAAATTATCAATAAAAGGTTTAGCATCATGGGAGTGAGTTAAGCTATTTGTGTGTTCCTTGCCAAAGAATGAATTTGTATTGAATGTCTATGCATCACTAGTAAATTGTCTTGATGGTTAGATAATGGTGATTTAGGATGATCTTTGTTAATTCTTTCACTTAGGTTCTTAGGTTGATTCTTAATGTTAGATTTGACTTGATAAACCGAAGTTTAGAACTGCACCTAGATTAGGTAGTTCTAGTTTGGCGTGACAAACCGAGCTAGAGTTACACCCTAGGATTTTTGGTCTCATCCCATGCATTAGGGATAGATTCGAGTAAACAGTGTTAGTGCTAGATTAGGTTTGTTCATTCGAGTCTTGAACTTAGGCATTTCACACCCGAGAAGAGTTAGATAAATTGCTTGAACCGAACCTTTTGCGAGCTTTACATATCATGCACAATTGGCAATTGTAGTTTGGTGTGTTCAGTGAACTAAATGGACTTGTGATTAATGCTCATCGACTATCTTTGATTGCAAACGAGAGTTTATGATAATCGGGTAATCGATTAAGAGATTGATACCACGAGAGTGGATTAGTCTTATGTTTGTGTTCCATGTTCTAAGATAGTGATTAATGCTTCTGAATTATTCATTATTTAATTGTTAATCATCTATTCGATAGTTTAAGCCATGATCCAACGTCTTTCTCTTTGTGTTGTATTTTCTTTCTTTTATTTTCTTTCTTGCATTTTGATCTCTTTCTTCTTTCTTTTTGTATAAAACATAAAAACGTTTTTGCTCTAGCTTAGTTTGTTTCTCGTATCTTTGGTGTGTAATCTTTATTCTCTGTGGGATCGATCCTAAAGTGCTACATCGACATACCGTTATGATTGCGGTAGTGTGCACATTAGGTTAATTGGTGCAGTAAAAACATGCGAGATCATATTTGCCGTTAACAGAGATATTGAAGAGGTTATATCAGTCAGAGCGCACAGCGGGGGCAATGAGATGACATGCAGAGCATACAACGGATGGAGAAATTGCTCATCCCTCAGACGCAGGAGCATGGAAAAATTTTCAATCAATGTATCCCAGTTTTGCGTATGAGGCGAGGAACGTATACCATGGATTATGTACGGATGGTTTCAACCCTTTTGGGAAGCACGGTAGACAATATTCATTGTGGCCAGTAATTGTAACACCTTACAATTTGCCGCCATCTTTGTGCATGAGAAGAGAGTTCTTGTTCCTTAGCATTCGCGTTCCTGGACCAGAGCATCCGAAGAGAGCACTCGATGTGTTTTTGCAGCCATTGATTTATGAGCTGCAAATGTATGAGAGCATGGAATTGAGGCGTTTGATGTTTCTTGTCAGAAGAATTTCGTCATGCGGTCGGTACTTATGTGGACTATTAGCAATTTTCCAGCATATGGCATGTTATCAGGATGGATAACGCATGGAAGGTTATCGTGCCCGTACTGTCAAGATAACACAGATGCGTTCCAATTGAAGCACGAACGCAAAAGGTCTTGGTTTTATTGTCATAGGCGATTCCTACCAAGAGATCATCCTTATCGTCAGAGCACCACATTGTTTAGGAAGAACCAGAAAGTAATTGATCATGGTCCACCTCATGAGTTAGATGGACAATATTTGTGGACTCAGTTCAGAGATTTTGGTGCAGATATGACCGTTGATTGTGGTGGTAACGGGCATCATCATGTTGATGGTATTTATTTACACAATATTTTAGTATTTATTTATTCATTTGTTAGGCATATTATGCAGGGATTGGTGCCTTTTTCGAGATATATATTCGCGCTCTCTTACATCATAAGGTATCCGCAACCTTGCGAATAATATACCCGTAATCCTTTGAAATTCGGAGAAGATATTTCCTCCTTCCTTCTTTGATGTTATGGAACATCTAACAATTCATCTCCCTCGAGAAGTAGAGCTTGGGGGCCCGATTCATTACCCTTGGATGTATCCTTTCGAACGGTATATGTTTCATCTAAAGAAGAAGGTGAAAATTTTGAGCAAAGTGGAGGGTTCTATTGTCGCACAGAGCATGAATGAAGAAACCTCACATTTTGCCGAGTTCTACTTTCCATCACAAGTCAAAACGAAGAGTCGTAGACCAGCTCGACATGATGACGGAGGCGTACTACCTTTCTATCCGGTCGATGTTCCTCATATATTCTTAGAGATTGGACGACTTAGTGGAAAAGGCAAGAAGTGGAGACTTTCAGCACAGGAGCGGGATCATTTACATATGTATATTCTCACAAACTGTGACGGAATTGAAGAATATGAGAGGTATTATATATATTGAACCAAATTATTAATTAGTTATTGGGTTCTTGATTATATGTATGTTAACGAGATGATCGCTTTAATCTCACATGATGTATATGGCCTATCAACATTTTGCATTTCCGAACAAAACAGAGGACGAGCTAATGGAGCTCAAACAGGAAGAGTTCGGACGTTGGTTAAGAGATTATGTAAGTGTTTTAATTGCCTTGTTTTTAACTATCATATATAATGAATGATTTATTTTACTCATTTTTTATTTTATTCGTGCAGGTCACGACAGAGAAGGCTAACAGAGAAAGATTTCCCACGTGGTTAGAAGAAATTGTGCGCTTTCCACTAGCAAACGTATAGTCACATGTGATGTATAGCACACAGGGGTACGCTTTTAAGATTCTTCGGGATGACAAGAGTGCGACAACTTCAGATTACGGTGTATCTACTCATTCCGGTTATCTTGTATACTATGGTGTCGTACGTGAGATTTTTGATGTTCAGTACCCGGGGATGCTCGGTTTGAGATGCGTTGCATTTTTATGCGACTGGAACGACCCATTAGTAGGAAGCGGTGTGCGACACGACCAATTTGGTGTTACATCATTACATAGCAGAAGGCGACTCCAGAAATACAAGCCATTCGTACTTATTTCATAAGCAGACCAGGTTTGTTTTATTCTTTTACGTTGATTTTTAATTTAGTATTTTTGCATTCCCGTGGTTAAATTTTTATATGACTTTATTACATGGTGTAGGTATGCTATATTCCCTATCATCGGGTGACAAACAAGCAAGACCCGTGGGTTACAGTCACATCGATAGACCTGAGAGGTAAGGTTCATGGCATGTCCAATCATGAACCCCTCCAACAAAGCTCTGTAGGTTTGGGTTCAATCAAGCATTCCCTTGAGGTCGACCTTGTTGTTGATTTTACCATACATGCAGACGATCGGGTATTTGAGGATTCAGAGGAAGAATTAGACGAATTTGGGGAAACTTCCGATTCAGCAGAATTAGATTACTCATCATCGGATTCAGAGTAGTTTTATAAACTTTGCATTGTAAAATATGTACTTGTACTTGTACTAGATATTTGTTATGTTGAATGTATTAGTTATGTGGAATTTTTATAAACTTAACCATTTGATATACTTAAGTGTAATAATTCATTTCAAAAACTGAAAAAAATGCTAACTATACATCCGTCGGAAATCCGTCGGAAATTTCCCACGGATTTCCGACAGATTCAGTTTTAGTCGGGGGAATGACAATCCGAAACCAGTTTTAGCCGGGGATTCTGGATCCGTCGGAAATTTCCCACGGATTTCTGACGGATTCAGTTTTAGCCGAAGGTTTCAGTTTTAGCCGGGAGAATGACAGTCTGAAACCAGTTTTAGCCAGGGGGATTCAGTTTTAGCCAGGGATTCTGTATCCGTCAGAAATCCGTGGGAAATTTCCGACGGATGTATACTTAGCATTTTTGGGTTTTCTTTTAAACATGTTTACCTCGTTTTGCACCTCATATCCGTCGGAAATGCATCGAAAATTTCCGACGGATATCCGACGGCTGTTCAAATATGTGGTTTAGGGTATAGGGTTTAGGTTTTTTTGTAGAAATTGTAGACAAACACTTGTATGATGTATATACAATAGTTTGAAGTTGTCAACTTTCAAAATAAATGTGTTATCTAGAATTTATAAAATTTGATGGAAGTGTTTGTATAAGTTATAGTATAAGGTATAGTTGATGTTATGTGTAACGTATAGGTTTTGATGTTGTAAAATTTATAAACTCATACAAAGGCTTTAACTTTAATGAATTTACTATTTTTTGAATGAAACATGTAGTTTAGGGATTGTTAAATCATATCACCATACCCTAAACCCTAAACCCCAATTTTACCCTATATCCGTCGGAAATTTCTGACGGATCTGGAACGTGGACACGTGTATGTTGACTCGCCAATAGAAACACATGCAGGGAATATACCGCATATCCCCATATCCGTCGGAAATTTCCGACGGACTTTGATTTTTTTCGAGACCGCGGAAAGATTGACCGCCATAATGAAAAAATTCGGATTTCCGACGGATCCAGCCGTTGGAAATTCGTAGATTTAATCTACGAACCGTCTTCTTCTTCTTCATTTCTCTCTTTTTCTCTCTCTTTCGAACGATTTCTTCTTTTCTCTCTCTAAATTTCTTCCGGTTTCTTCCCAAATCTTCCACAAATCTCTTCAATCCTTCATTCTTCATCACCCAACATGGATCAAGTGTAAGTTTTCTTGTCTTTTCATTTGTTTCTTAATTTTTCTTTGTAATTTTTGTTAGTTTGGAGAGATTTAGAATAGTTAGATTTAGATTGGAATTATTAGGGGAATTGTTAGATTCTTAGATTTGAATTTTAGTATTTAGAATTTGTTTGGGTTTTTAGATTTTGTTAGTATTTAGAAAATTAGAATTTTTAAAAATGTTTTTATATATTTTTAAGTTTTAGAAAATTATAATTAAATTTTTCAGAATTTATTACTAATTAAAAACGTTTTTATAATTTAGTAATTTATAATTTTGTAAAAAAGTTTTTGTATAAATATTATTAGAATTATATAAAAAGTTTTTTGAAAAATATAAAATTTATATAAAACCTTTTTTGAAAACATATTAAAATTTTCGGAAATTTTGAAATTTTCGGGAAATTTTCGGGAAATTTTGAAATTTTCAGGAATTTTTGAAATTTTCTACGGATTTTGAATTTTTTGGGAAATTTGAAATTTTTTGAATTTTCGGAAGTTTTAGATTTCAATGTTCTAACGATTTTATGTTTTTCCCGTAGGAATAACGAGGACGCACTACGTTTGGGCGACGGCTCCCAAGAACGTCATTCTCGGGGTTCTCGCCCTACGCCTCCTGGCGAATCGAGCTCGGGAACTCAAGTCCCGGACTCCGAGCAATCTGTTGCTCGGAGTCGGATTAGCATCGAGGAACTTGTCCAACAGCCCAACCGGGGCCATTGCATCCGTCTCAACCCGAAGTTCGAGGATGGGACTTGGTAAGTGAAATTTTGATTATTATTTCAATTTCAATTAATTATTTAGATTTTGAATCTAAAATTACTTAATTCTTTTTTTAAATATTTTCAGGTTTAAGTTGTCGCCTAAAGACGAGAAGGACTTGTGGCACTGGAGTTTCGTGGTAACTAAATTGTCGATTTGTATTCTTTTTTTAGTTCATTTTATCAATTTTAATTTTGAATATTAACATTATGTTTTTTTTAATGTAGCAAGACTTCACGTGGCACCATTCCCTTACGAGGGAAGTACTTGGCCAATTCGACAGATATGCCGCGATTTCGTACTCGAACCACATGTACGAGTGGAAGCAGAAGTGGAAGCACAACAAAGACAAGCCGAGGGACCTTGACGACGACGTCTGGAAGGGCTTCTGCGAGTATTGGAGTAAGCCGAAGACGAAGAAGCTCTCCGAAACAAACACGAAGAACCGGAAGAGCGAACAAGGAGGGAAGGGGATGTACATTCATAACGAGGGAGCAAAGACCATCGAACGGGATGCGATGGAAATGGTAAGTCTAATTTCAATTTTTAATTATTAATTTCGTTTTTATTATTATTTACTTAACAACATTTTACAGGCAAAGAGATACGACATAGCTCCCGACTACCTTAAAGTGATCGAGCAGAGGCACACCAACAAAAACACTGGTGTGATCCAGGATTCGGGCATGCGTGAGCTTGTTGAGACGTGCAAGAAGAAGAAGGTGGAACGGGAACGTGAAGTTGGAATCTCGCAGCTCACTCTCGATGGATCGTCGTCCTCGAACGAGTTACCCCAGGAAGATATCAACGACATTGTCCACAGGGTAAGTTTCTATTTGTTTTCAATTATCTTTTTCGACATTTCATTAATAACATTATTTTTATGTTTTATTTTCGTAGAAAACTCAAAAAGTCAAAGGTCGATTCGCTGGGTTGGGCGGACTTCCGACCCATGAATCTTCTTCTTCGATTTCTCGGTTTCCTTCGGAGTACAGAGACAAAATCGAGAGGCTCACCCAAACGGTGAAAGATCGTAACGGAGGTCGAGGAGTTAAAGTCCGCAC